>CM066975.1:10064942-10082940 GCA_033971965.1 Cucurbita ficifolia | reverse complement strand
TTATTATAGAGAATTTCTTTGCTCTATCTGTTCCTAATAAGACAACAACTATGTAGGTAAAGTGACCAACTAAACAAACAAGTAAATCACTAATAATTCTCTTTAATAAACTAAAATCACACCATCAACATGCTTAAACTGCATAAAATTCTCCTGCCTATAAGGTTTAGTTATCCAAACAAAATGATTTAACTAGAGGAATCAAAACTTTAAGCATGAAAATTAATAAAATGTGAGAAGAGGGTAAAGGATTAGAGAGTTATCAAGATTTGTTGCTGTCCTTCAATTATAGTTCCCCTCTTTTTAGTTTCTCGTCCACCTTATTGCCTTAATCTATCCTTTTTTATTTATTTTTTCTTCTACTGTCAACAACAGTGGCTGAATTATGATTCTTCTTCAACCTTCTCTATTGTTTTTACATCAGCAGAACCCTCTGTTATGTGTTTTTTCCATTTCCCCTTCTTTTAGCTCTCTCGTCTACCTTCTTCTCTTAATCTATCCTTCTTGGTCTTATTTTTCTTCTGCTGTCAAAAACGGTTGAATTATGGTTCTTCTTCATCCTTCTCTCTAGTTTTTACCGTAGCAAAACCCTCTGTTGTATGTGTTTTTCATTTTCCCCTTTTGTGTCTCTCTTTCTAGGAAACTCTTCCCCTTTTATATGGTTAATTTCTTCCCATTTAGGGTTAAAACGGAATAAGTCGTCCACCTAGAAAGTTCCTAATTGGGTAGTCAAGGACCCACGTGACTTGCTGATTTGGATTATAATTTCCATGTCATACTTGAAAATTTTAATTTATCAAAGTACGATACAAATCACATTTCTTATATTCTTAACGCAACTTATTTTTCTCTCACCTTTTACCTTACACTTAAAACCAAACCCTACAAGAAAAATAGACATTCCTCACTTTCACCGTATTCTCCAACACTTCTAAGATGATTGTCATTTCTTTTACCATTGCTTATGTGACTTGGCTTCATAATTTGTTTCATTAACCTTCTCTTGTCATAATTTTTTTTCTCTCACGAATCCTTCAAGGATTAGTATATAGGTTAACATATATCCTCCCTTAACTCGACTCACTTGCTATCATCTTAAAGTTTTAAGTATTGCAACATTTATAATGGCTAACTTAGCTCAACTCTCTTGTTAGCACCCTGAATTCAGTATGGCTACATTTGGGATTGACTCTCTTGCCAGTATCCTAAAGTTTTCAGTATGGCACACTTGTGATGGCGCCCTTAACTTCACGAATCCTTCAAGGGATGACTATATAGGTTAACACTAATTCTCCTTAGCAAGCTCGACTCTCTTTTTGGCATTGTCCTGAAGTTTTCATTCTCCTTGAATAGCTCGTCTCTCTTGCTAGCATTCTGAAATTTTCAGTATGGCAAAATTTGTGATGGACTCTCTTGCTAGCATCCTTATGTTTTCAGTATGGTTACATTTGTGATGGCTCCCTTAGCTTCACGAATCCTTTAAGGGATTACTATATATGTTAACACTCATTCTCTCTTGATGTATGACCACACTTGGGATGGATTCTCTTGCTAGTATCCTGAAGTTTTCAGTATGGTGAGATGACTCCTTTAGTTTCACAAATCCTTCTCCCTTAACTCGACTCTAAAGTTTTCAGTATGGTCACATTTGTGATGGCTCCCTTAGCTTCACGAAATCTTCTAGGGATGATTATATAGGTTAACACTCATTCTCTCTTAGCTCGACTCTAAAACTTTCAGTATGACCACATTTGCTTCAAGGGATGAAAATATAGGTTAACACTCATTCTTCCTTAGCTCGACTCTCTTAGCGACTCATTCTCCCTTACCTCGACTCTCTTGTCATAAAGATTTTGTACGGCCACATTTTTTATGGCTCCCTTTAGCTCACCTGAACAATAAGAATAGTTTTTTTTTATGAACATTTTCAGTATGTACGTCCCTATGGCTCCCTTAAAATCACCTTAACAATAAGGATAATTTTTTTTATGAACATATTCAGTACATACGTCCCCATTACCTTTGATTTAGACGATTTAGACACTTCTATTAGTGATGAACACTTCGTCGAAGGTGGTCGTTCACTGGTTACTCACATTTGGGTTCATTCCCATAAAATCGATTAAGAACGAAAACATTCGTTACGTGTAAATTATTAATTAAATAATTTCTTGGTTCAATTTTTTATTTTTTGTTATCCATGTGTGAATGATCTCTTTCATTAAAGAGAACATAATATCTTGAATGCATCAATTAGATATAGTTATGGGGGCATTTCGAGAATCGGACTCGAGACCTTTCGCACCCGAAGCGAGAATCATACCACTAGACCAAATTTCCTTATAATGGATCTATCATTTGTAGTTGCTAGTCCATCTGTTTTTCTCCGCCAAATGATTTGAAATTTATTCACGTATTTTGTGATTTAGACCTTAGTATTAGTGTCATGTTAATTTCAAGTTGTCCATCACACCGTAGAATTTATTTATTTATTTTTAAAATTTAGCTTGTTTTTTTCCATTTCTCTACAAATAGTTTCATGGTTTTCAGGAAAACATTTGAATTTGAAGCAAAATTTCACAAAATTTTACAACAAACTAAGTTTTTGACAACACTTTATTTTTAATTTTAGTTTTCAAAAAATATTTCGGTTATTATAACTCATAATTTAACATTTTTGAAACATGTAAATGAAAGAATCCTATATGGATAAATTTGTAATTTCATGTAGTCTTCATAAGTTTGTTGGGAACACAGCCTATTGTCGAGTTTGGTAATGTGAGTTTGTAACCCATCCGTTACCCTTTTTGGAATCATTTTCTAGCTTATCCTTCCCATGTTGGGAGTTGGGCCATGGTTCTTCGGTGATGGAACCCTTGGTTTACCGCCCTTAGAGTTGAAGGCAGCGTCGTGAGGCTAGTTCGACCCCAAGTCAATCTTGGAGAATTTTTCGACTTCTTGTACCGGGTCAAATAGGTCATCGTTACGCAGAATGGGTCATTTGTTCTTTATAGTCACTTTGTTCAAGCGCATTGATTCATCATTTTTCTTCATGAATAAGAGACAAAATCCAAAGGTGAGATATTGAGGTGTATGAAGTTCTTGTCCAGTAGGTCTTGCAGGTGTAATTTTAGCTTCTTTATCTCGACAGGAACCATTAAGAGGCGTTTGAGATGAAATTTTTCTTTGACTTAAATTCAATATTGAAATCTATCTATCCTTTGGGAGGTAATCTTAGAAAGTTCTCTCGAAACACATATCAGAACTCGGTCATGATAGGCATGAAGGACATGGAGATTTCAACTCCTTTAATGTCGACCCTACAGGCTAGGAAGCTCCATGCTCCTTGACTGTTTAACTTTCAGGTTTTTAGCGCGAACATAATTGTACGGGTAGCCCTCGTATAACTCCTTGAACTTTTAATCTGGTGTGTCAAAGGACTAGACACCACCTCTTTTTTGAAAGGAATCGATGTTAGAAAAAATTTGGTCAACTAACCATGCTTACGATAACATCAACTTTTTTCACTTATATAAATTTTAGGACCACAACTACTGAGTGACATGCTATCTCTACTTGCCTAGCTCTAAAATTTTTACAAGCCACAATACTAACCCAACCATGGATTTAAACAAACAACTAAAAAGATATAATTCAAGCATAGATTGTAGTACAAATGATGTAGAAATAAAGGAATATGTGAAACTCGAATCAAACAATAGAAAGGCTAAATGTCGAAGTATAGGTAGAGTACCTTTCACCACAGAATTTGGATCATCTACATCTTTTACTCATGTAGGCGTAAGTTTTCGCAGGTTGGTGAGTCCAAGTAGATGGTTTGGCAGCACTAACACTTGATGAGTGGTTGTAGATGGTTTGGTAGCACTAACACTTGATGAGTGGTTGTCCCCTCCCATAAAAGATCATTGTGATAGTCAATTGCATTGAAAACATGTGGGAAAGAAAAATTACAATACTTTGAAAAGGAGAGATTCGATTACTACTTGGTCCTCTACAGTACACTTTGGGTAATTCAAGTTGGTAGGCCTAGACATAATTTCGTCGAACTATCATACAAATAAAAAATACAATAGTAAAGCAATACGCCTTGGAAATCTTATGTTCTAACTTCATGTATATGATTTTTTTACTTTAAAGGATTAGTGTGTAAAACTAGAGGGGAAAAAGTTAAAATCTTTGAATACAAGATAACTAAAATGGAAAAATTTGCCTCTAATTTATCATGAGCATACGTGTGAAACATTTATTATACAAACATGTTAGTTAGGAAAGATGTGATACTCGAGTAAAAGAGAAGCACATGAATGAACCAGAAACAATATGTGAATAAAATTGATTATGAGAATAGGATGGCTAAGAAAGGGTTAAAGAATTGAAAGTACAAGTGCTCAATCATTAAAACTTCAAAGTCAAGCGTGTTTTACTTGGACAAATTCTATATTGTTTGACGTCTTGAATTTTTTTAAGAAGCATGTTAGTGAGAACAAAAAATGCTGAAAGAATTTGGGTTCGTCTATACAGATAGTTTTCACTCTTAGAAGAGAAAGGAAAGTAACATGATCATGTCCTAGTGACAATATATATAAATATAAATTCTATAATTAAAATAGTTTAATGTGTATTTTATTATAAAGTCAAATGTTTGAATGAAGATGGATGTGAGGATACGAATAGTGTCCTTCTCTCTCCTCTCCTCTTTATATTCTTATATAAGTTTAGAAAAACAAAATATTACAATCAATTTTATTAATAAAACATTACAAATTTAAATCACCAAAATAAAAAATAAAAAAACATAAAAACATATTAAAATTAATTTAATGAAATTCACAAATAACCACGCTTAATACAATTAAAAAAATATATTTTTATTTTAGAGCATAAAAATATAATAAGTACAAGTAACACTAATCTCAATTGTTTGACTTAAACAATACAACTATTATCTCGAACTATAAAGAATTTAATTCCAAACTATCTTCTAATGGACAAACGCTTTATTAGCCTCTGTCGTAAGATTGCACTTTATCAATTTCAGAAGCGTTAACTTTTAAGTATTCATGAACAAAGTCGGCCTTACAAAGACTCTTGGAACTATTTACCAAAGAGAATTAAAGGAAACACTTCTTACACTTTTTGAACCGTTTCCTTATTTTGTACTATGAACATATAAACTCTATTTTGAATATAATGTAAATATATATGTACATTATATTTTTAATCTTTCTTTTTTATTTCGAGAAATTTTTTTTACTGTGTTTTCAACCACTTTTAAGTCACGATCCGTGTTTCGGGAACCCATAGAAATCGGGTCGTGACTTAAACATAAAAAAGTAATTTTTTAGTATGAATATAAATGTAAGTTGCATTCGTATATGGACAAATCCATTAGTACAAAAAATATTCATGAACTTTCAAAACTAGTACCCTTAACATTTTAAAATAAGGTTCGTTCTTAATAAAACAGTTAATCATACTTTATAAATCGTCTCCCTTTTACGTTTCTTCTCACTCATCTTCTTCAACCTATGACCCAACAATATTTCATCTCCTTGTTTTTTTTTTTCATTTCTCTTTTTAAATACCCTTATTTAATTCATAAATCTCTAAAATGTCTCCCATTTTCATTGGTTTTCTCTCTTCTTAAATATCAAAATCATAAATAAAAAGGTGAAGCTTTCTCTCAAGTGCTCTTCTTTGTCTATAATTTCACATAATTTCACATTTTTAAAACCGGTAACTTAAAGAATCCTACATTGATATATTTGTCATTTCAAGTAGTCGTTATAAGTTTGTCGGCGAAACTCCCTATGGTCAAGCTTGGTAATTGAGTTTGTAACCCATCCGTTGGGTTCTTGGAATGATTCTCTAGATTATCCTTTCCATGATGGGAGTTGGCCCATAGGTCTTGGGTGAAGAAACCCTTGGTTTAGCGCCCTTATAGTTGAAGGAAGCGTCGTAAGGCTAATTTCATAGAGTGACATAGCCTTTCGGACAACAATTCTTTTCCATTTTATTTAATTTTTTTCATGAGGATTCATTTCCAAATGCATGCTAACATCCTTATTGTTGAATGAACGACATGAAACTCGTTTCACATAGTAGCATTGCCTTGCACTCCTATTCGTTAAAGGATAGTAGGTCGATTCTCCTTGACCCAATTATACGTGTTGGGTAGTTCTTTAATGTTTTCAAAATATTAAGCTATACAATCACTTTTATTATTATTATTTTTTTTGTTAAAAATTATTATTATAACAATTTGCCTAAAGCCTTTGATTCAGTTCCAAATGCAAGTAGAAAAATGAAATCATGTAAGTTGCGAACTCATACCTTTCATAGAAAAAAATAAATTTTGAAGGTATCCACACAAATCAGAAAATAATGCAACCAAATTTATTTTAAACATAGAAAACTTCATAAACAATGTCTTTGATTGTGCAAAACCAATACAAGAAAGGGCCTAATATAGTAGAGTAAAAAAAAATTGTTACCCAGATCTCTTGTGTGTAGGTGATTGATGGATGTTGACTTTGACCAATTTTTTTCCTTGTATTTTTTTTCCTAAGTTTTGAAACTATTTCAGCACTTTTCTCTTGTACACATGCTTATAATTTTACGTTTAAGGACTTTATAAAAATTTTGGAAATTAAAAAAGTAAAAAAGAAATGTAAGGAAGTTTGTGTACGGGTTGGGTGTTATGATTATAAGTCAATTGAGTTATGTGGAAATCAATTTCGAAGATGAAATTAAAGTATTAATATTGATGTCATCTTTACTGAGTTTTGAGATATTGTTATTAATGCGATCAGTATATTTCCGGGATTTGAGAAACTAAAGTTTGATGATAATATTTGTAAATGAGAAATTGTAGAATCATCGAGTGGTGATCTTAGCATTGACCGAAGGAAAAGAAATAAATGAAGGGCCTAAACAAACGTGGCAGGTCAAAATCAAAGATTAAAAAAAAAAACTCTGAATAGACCAAATGCAACCTATTGGAATTAGAGAGGAAAAAGGCAATTTCAATCATATTGCAAAAAAAAAAAAAAAACATAATCACAAATCCACATGTGGTAATGATTATGTAAATTTAGTAGAAGATATTAGGAACGCTCTAATTCTTAGTGTGGATAGCCAAGTTGAATCCTATATTATTTATTCCGGTACATCTTTTTATTCGTCTCCAAACAAGAAACTATTTAGAATTTTAAATTCTTGAATTTTCGGGAAAGTGCATCTTGCTGACAATAAGACCTTGGAGATTGAAGGAGAAATGGATGTCTGCATACAAACTTCTGGTGAAAATCAGTGAACATTGAAAGATGTTAGACATATTTCTAATCACAATAAGAATCTGTTATTTGTCAGTCATCTGGACAACAAAGGTTATACAATGGAGTTTTGAAAGAGTTTGTGGAAGATAGTGAAGGGTGCTATGGTGGTAGCACGTGACACAAAATCTAGAACCTTATATACCATTACAGGGTGTATAAACATGGCTGCTGTTGCTTAGAGTGCTTCTAGTTCAAGTTCATGTCACAATCGACTTTGACATATAGTGTTAAAGAAATGAAGATGTTGGTTGCAAAAAGAGCTTTAAACCCTATGCAATTTGTTGATATGGGTCTTTGTGAGAGCTATGTTATAGACAAACAAAACGAGTTGGCTTCACAAAGGTTGATAGAGAATCAAATAAAGATCAATTTGAATTTGCTCATATAGATGTTTGGGGACTATCTTCAGTTTCATAACTTGGGGAATCCAAGTTCTAAATTCCCTTTATTGAGGATTTCAGTATGAAGGTATTGGTTTATTTTATGAAACACAAGACAGAGGTATTTGTTACCTTCTAGAGATGGAAAGCTAAAATTGAAAATCAGACTATTTGAAGATCTAATACGTGAAGTTTGACAATGGAGGAGATTATAATAAATCAAAATTCAAAGCATTCTATGTAACTTAGAGAAGCATATTAATAAAGACAGTTCTCGATAAGGAAAGACAGAAAAGTATTTCTAAAAGGATAAACAAAACATTGAAAGATTTAGTAAGGAGCATGAGGATTCATTCTGAGTTGTCAAAGACATTTTTTATTTTTTTTTGTTTTCGGAGAATTGAAACAAACTTGATACTAAAGTTGTAAAGTGCTACCTCTTAGGTTATGGTTCTAACATGTTTTCATATAGATTTTTCTTTGGTTCAACACGCTTACAAACCATCTGATCCAACAAGTATTCTCAAGGGAGTGCTATGTATTTTGTGTGGAAAAGGAAGTGACAGCTAATTGGGATCCACTCTCCTCAAACTCGTCCTAGGGCGAGGGACAACATATGTACATAAATGATGACTTAGCAACAAACGGATCAAGGATTCAGTACTTAAGTCTCAAAACCTCGTAACGAAGACCCTCATAACAAAATCAATAATGTTATGCCTTATGGTCATGTTTAAAGCGTTTTACACTAGCTTTAGCTATAGACAAGATCAAGAGTTTACAAGTAGGCTTCTTAATGAATATTTTATATTCACTGTAGTCCTTTACTATTTTTTTAGTTAATGACATGATGTTTGTCAAAGATGGGAGAATTCTAGTGTAGGCGGGTCATAAAGACAGCCTAGGTACGAGAGTCTTTACCAGAATTTGTCTTTTTTGTCTCGACTCCATATTTTGTAAACCTTTTTTTTTTTTAAAATGTTAAACTTAAAGTTATATTTTGTAATATAAATATGTAGGTATGTTATATGCATTTTTTTTTTAGTTTCTTTGTTTTTAAAAGCAAAAGATTTTCCCATATTTTTATCCTTTATGCATCAACCCACATCGTGATTCGTGCTTCAAATAGCTTAAAAATTGAGTCATGATGATTAGTATCATAGTAGGTTTTAGGTCCCGTAGAATTGTCTAGATTTAATATTTAATAATAATTTTAATTATTTCATTTGCAATTTAATATTATCTATTGTGTAAACCATCCAAGGTTATTAATATATTCTTGAATAGCACGTAGTTGACATGTAGAAGGATAATGTTTAAATAATAACTTAAAAGGTCTATAGTATATCGAAGATGTTGACTTTCTTATCTGGGTAACACTATTTATACGACTAACTTTGTAATTGTTACAAATGATTTGATCAAAATATTTTATGTGGAGACATATGAATGGAGGTATCATATACAATAAGTTTGAATAAGACTAGACTACGAAATATTTTTTCTTCTCTTTGTAAATTCGTTAATTGAGAAGATCAGTATTTCCCACGAAAATCATATGTGACTTGATCGTAAAATCTTTAGTGAGTTATAAAATTTTTCCTATAGGTTTGTCCTTTGATTTGCATGGGTTAAAATTACTTTTGCAACCAATTAAATATGCCTACGAGTGTGGGAATTGACAAAATAGAGAGCTTAGAACATAATTTCCGGAGATAGAATTTACTCCTATAAAATATATGGTAAGTAGATTTTGGGACTTGAACAATGGATCATCACCCTCTCAAAAGACCTAAGATGGACTTGGTTTATGATTGGTTCATAAACAATTGTTTATTTGAGAATTAATGGTAGTAAAGCAGAAACATATAATTACTGAGGTAAAACAGACTTTTGACCCAGCGGTAATTATGAACGGCTCACAAAGGATTGACTTGCATGTAATGATTATATCGATGGACACAACTTGTTCTACCGTGCATTTTCAATAGGAAAGTTACCTATAGTTTGCGAAGAAAATTGATTAATTAAAGATTTTATTTTATTAACTTTGTATTATCAAAGCTTATAATATCACGACCCAATTTTCACCTCGAGTTGCGACTAATTCAAAGCTTAAAAACTTAAATGACAAAGTATAACAGCACGGTAAAAAATTTCATGTTTAAAACAAAACATAAATACATTTTATTTACAAATTCGAAGTGGAATTTGAATGCATTGGGTTGGGTAAGTCAAACAACTTAAATCAATAAAATAGTTGAAAACTGTGTGGGTTTGTATCGCACTTGCTCTAGATTTGCTTCCATCCTCCAACTCCTACTTGTAACCGGAAAAATATAAGAAAATAGGAATGAGTACAAAGACTCAGTCAGTAGTCTATAGGCTCTTAATCGTATCTTTAGCGTATGCTAGGGTACCATATTCTTTTTTATAACGTTCTTGTTCTTATAATGGTCTAACCCAAGGAACTTTGTCCTTGGTTCAGAGTTTTTAACCTTTGTTCGATTCTTGAGTGGTACCTAGAAATCGACTTTGAGCTTGTATAATGCTACTTTAGGACATGAATGTGTGGTTACTCGTTTCATTGCCTTAGGGTAGCATATTGATTACTTTAAAATCAAAGCTATCAAAAGCTTATATTGCAGTAATATCCTGATTACTTTAAAACTAAGAGACTTTGAGCTCATCTTGAGTTAGGTAGTCTCCTAGTTTCTTGAAAACTAAGTGCTATCCTAAAAGTTTATCACGAGGTAGCACCATGTTCAAAAGAAAATCAAGGATTTACGAAAACATATTAAAATTGAGAATGACTCAAATATTTCAAATTATATTTGGACCCGAGAACAACATATTGTTCATTTAAAATTTCAAATGGTTCATTTAAACAACATATGAAATCGGATTTTGGCGAATTCAAATTTTCTAAAAGGATAAATATAAAATAGCATTTAATGTCCCGTTTGGAAAATACGAGTGGAACGTCAAGCCATTTGGACTAAAAAACGCTCCATCTGAAATTCAGAAAATTATGAATGATATTTTCAATCCATTTTAATGTTTTTCAATAGTTTATATTCATGATGTATTGATATTTTCTAAAATGATTGATCAACAATTTAAAGATCTCCATACATTCGTTAATGTATTCAAAAGAAATTGGCTAGTTGTGTCCACACCGAAAATAAAATTATTTCAAATTCAAATCCTCGATTTGAAATTTATTTGGCCTTGTAGACCCCATCCAAGAGCCTATCAAGTTTGCCTCAAACTTTCTTAATGAAAGAATGGAGAAAAGCCAAGTTCAAAAGTTTTGTAGGTTATCTCAATTATGTATCTGATTTCCTTCAAGATATCAAGCCCATTTAAAATGGTTTTTAGGAGCGTCTTCAAAAGAATACAAAGTCTTGACCGGTAAGGCATATCTCTAAAATCCAAAAAATCAAATCATTGGTTAAATAACCTCCCTGTAAATCTTACTTCCCAAAAACATAGCTTACAATGGAATCTGAAGCATATTGTATCAAATACGTAGGAATCTCAAAGTTGTCAAAAGATGACAGAGATTCAATTATCATATTTCATTTGAAAGTCTGGAATTATACCATAAATTGGACTCTGTATACATAAATTTCCAGGAAATTGAATTAAACAAACTATTAAAACCGATTCAAGTTCATTGAAAAGAGACTTTGAACAATCTTGTCTCAAACAAAAAAATTGATGCTATTTGCCTCTATGTTGTGACCTCCTTCAATGGGATCTTCTATTCCTACGACCTACTATGATGCAGTCGTTCCAAATTAGTTTGTACCGAAACAAGAAATAAAAAATCATTTTGAAAAATCTTCTCAAATTGTAGAATTTTCGGTTGAGCTTGAGTATGATGATCACAACATTATCGAGATCATCAAAAAGGCATATGCATCAGATTTATTTTTCATACCTAAAACAACTCAAAAATCTGAAGGTATTACAATTTTATCCTTGTCGACACCAAATCGGTTGATATTACTCACATACCAAATCGGGATGGTCCTTAAAAAATAACTTGTTCTAAACTAATAATCTTCGAAGTCATGGACCTGACGTATTGGAATCAAGATTCGTACAAGGAGAAGACTCTTTCAAAAACCTTCATCCCTCAACCTTATTCATATAAAGATTACATCAAAACTTTGTACAACAAGTATTCTTGATTCATTCAATTGTTAAAAAATGCTTAAATAATCCATTACCCATTCTCGCTGGTCTCATAGAAAAGAAACATTTAAAATATCTGTTCCTACATCTTCAAAACCCTTCGTCTCGTTCAAATGTGCTTTTGCCATATTTCCAAATTCCTTCCATTCTATTATGGAATTTCCAACTCTAAAAAATGGGTTAATTTAAACAAATATTTCAAATATTAAAAATCGAAGGGTGGGAAATATATATTTACACCCATGCAACAACAAAATTTTTAGGAAATTTTTAGAGAACTACCATGTACAAGATTATTGATTTTTAAAAATTTCTCCAAGAGGCAGCTCAATCGGCTTCTCCTTTCATCAAAGAAGAGAAAGATACAATATATGACCTCAAAGATCAGTTCTTGGATTCATAACCTCAAAATTTGTAACAACCAAGACAACCGACCACAATTTTTATTAAACTATCAAAAGTAGAAAGAGAATTAGAAAACATATCGCTTCACTTGCCACTTTAATCAACTAGATGATCAACACTTTTCTGATTATTTTGATCTAAGTGACCGAGATCGTCCTTAAACTATGCATCAAAAGACTGGTACAAATATGAGAAGCAAAATAGAAATCGAAATCTATTGTTCGATGAAAGAGTTGTGGTCTCCTCAATGTTGCAGTCCCAGAATCTTGCAGAGCATGTGTTTGCTGTGGCTATTTGTGAGTATGGTCCTGGCAATAGGAGGACTTTCGTGGTAAGTCCGTTAGTAAACATTGGTGCCCGATCATGTGAAAGATAAAAAAAAATGAGAAAGCAATTTTAGAACATTTATGTAACGATCTTAAATTTTCACTTACCTACTGTCACTACCTTTATCATCATCTATACTCATATTCAAAATTAAACATTTAAAATTTCATCATAAAACATAAATTTCCTCTTAAAATATTGTCATGGACTTATTTGTTCAAAACATATTAAAAACAATCAAACCAAATACTAAATTAAATAAATAAACTTTAATTAACAATCATGATAGGGGTGGCCCCACTATTGGGGTCAGAGAATGCAAATGCATGCAAGTCATGATGTGTCGCAATCGCCAGCATAAGGCGTACAGATTCCCACATTGCCACTAGTGTTAAAACCTCTTCAAAGTCAACCCCTTGCTTCTGGACTTAGCCCTTCGCCACAAGATGGGCCTTGTGCTTCACAACTTCTCCCTCGTCATTACGCTTGAGTTTGAACACCCCTTTGAGTCCTATGGCTTGGTGTCCCGGCGGCATGTTTTCTAGACTCCATGTCTTGTTCTCAATGATGGACGCCATCTGTTCCTGCATTGCCTTCATTCAGCATGAGTTCTTCTCTACTTCGATGAAAGAGTTCGGTCCATCCGCGCTGATGGCATGTAGTTCAGCCACCTCTTCTTCGAGCTCGCGCGCCGCCAGTCCCAGTGGTTCACCTACTCTTAGTAGGTCTTCAATCCTCCGGTACCTGGCCACTAGACCATAATCGTGATCGGTACCTAGCGTCGAATCTGAAGTACGTGGTGTTGGGAACTCCACTGGTTTAGGGGGCGTAGTAGGAGTTATGGCCAGTGTTGGCATAGGCGAGCCCGGTGTAGCTACTGTCGGTAGTGATAGTGCTCGGTGCTGCACTCCTTCTTCTTTCGGCTCGGTGACAAGGTACTCCACCATGAATTGATCTGGGTTCTTGTTTTCCTTTGTCATGTCGTTCCACCGCCAGAAGGTGTTCTGGTTTTCCGAGGTAGGGATGCACGAGGTTCATGTACGCGATGCAGCCAAACACTCGGAGATGATGTACCGCAAGCTTCTTGTTGTACCAGACCTCATGTGGCATCTTCCCGTCAAGGCTTCACGTTGACGACTAGTTGAGGAGGTAGATGGCCATCATGACCGCCTCTCCCCAGAACTTCCCAGGCATCTCTATCGTCATCAGCAGTGATCTTGCCATCCTGATGATTGTCTGATTCTGTTGCTCTACCACCCCATTCTGCTGGGAGGAGTAGGACGCCGTTAGATGCTGCTACACGTCGAGCTCATCGTAGTACTTGCCGAAGCTTACCGAGGAGAATTCTTCGCATCGGTCCATGCGTAGCACTCGCATCTTCTTCATGCATTTGGCATCCGCGCGCACTTGAACGCGCTCAAACACCTCCGCCACTTCACTCTTTGCTTGGAATAGGATCAGCCACATGAAGCGGCTCTTGTCATCGACCAGAATGAGGAAGAGAGTCTTGCCGCCTGGGGTCGCCGGCTTGATGGGCCCACAGAGATTGACGTGTACGAGCTCCAACAGCTTATCAGCACGGTAGGATGCCTGAGATGGAAACAGGGTGCGCTTCTGCTTACCGATTTGTCACCCATCGCACAGCCTGTTCATGCCCTCGATTGCTGTCAAACCGTACACCATCTCCACCTTGTGTAGTTTTTGTAGAACAGGAAAGCTCAAATGCCTGTACCTTGCATGCCACCTCCAAGCTACTTCTTCGGTCCTAGCCGAGAGGCTGACCGGTTGTTCTATCTTCAACTCTAGGATGTAGAGGCGGTTCGCCGTGTGCCAACTTGCATGAGGAGGCGTCATCGATCAACGCAAATCTTGAGAAGCCCAAACTTGATCTAAATGTAGCAGTCGGCCTCATCGAGTTGACCCAGGCTCACAAGGTTAGCATTGAGACTCGGGTTGAAGTAGACGTCGGTCAGCTTGCGGTGCTCGTCGCCCTTGCTGATGAACAGGATGGTGTCGTGCCCTTCGATCTCGATGATGGAGCCGTAGCCGAACTTCACCGTCCTTCTAATCCCTGAGTCGAACTCGAAGAACGCAGATCTGGCCTCGATCACTCTTCCCTTCTTTTCCACGCGCGTGGCCCGCGAGGCTTCAACTGCTTCTTGCCGCCTTTTGACACCGAAGGAACTCGTCGCTCTCACTATATTTGTTGCAGAGCTTCAGGCGTGCAAGCCTCTCCTTCCTCATTGAAGCGACTTCTTCTTAACTCGGTGAAGCTCTCCTCCCTCCTCCTATGCTTGTCGAGAGCTGAAAGCGGCATACTTTTCCCTCGGCTCGTGGTGCACAATCTGTCAGTCACCTCTGTCAAAACGATTAGGGTGTTCTCATGTCACAGCAATAGTCGTCGATCGAAATCGCGACTTGCTCGAGGTGATGCGTGACGGTCGACCTATCGAGCATCTTTTTTTTTATGATCTTCGTGAGCGCATATGCTCCCACCGAGTGTGGTGATTTGCTGTTGGCGAGCTCCCCCCCTCACCCCGGTTTTTTTTTTTGGATTCGCATGTGAAAAATTATCGATGGATTAGCCAGCCTTTGAAGTGGATCTCTAAGAACCTTCCTTTTCCAACTACTTTTCCCCGCGATGTTTGACTCTCTGTGTCCCGCACTCGCTCCTGCACCAACCCGGTGCGATTTTGATCCCCTCACAGCCGATTTGTGCGCAGTCTCCCTTGTGGGAGAGAGACGCCCATGCATCTCTGATAGGACCACCCGTAATCTGACGGGCGAATCGGCAGCCGCTCCCGGTTGCGCCCTGTAGGTTGATGATCATAAAAAAGGTTCCTATTCATTTGTAAGTTGGAACTCGTCCAGCATTTTCGGTACTTTCAGCGTAGTAGGTCGTGATCTCCGTCCTCTTTGATCATGCAGCTTTCGACAAACGCCTTCGGCTTTTTTCCCCACCCGTCACCATCACAAACAGATAGCTCTCCCATACTCAGACCGTCATCCGTCTTCATTGCGCATTCCTAATTGATTGGCACGACATAGATTCGCCCGTGCGCTTTGCCGGCGGCATGGTCGGAAGGTGGCGTGAGCGTGTCCAGGGATGACCCCCTCGTACGTAGTTGAATTTTCATGTTTTGTGTGTACATTTTCCTGCTATCTTTTGAACCCAAGCTCTGATACTGACTTGTTGTTCGTCTAGTCTTAGCTGTTACTCTCGTGATTTTGATGGGATTGGTGTAATGGTCTACCCTGTCTGATTTATACCAGGATTAAATAACCTTAAACGCAAGAGAATGGAAAATAATAAATATTTGTTTTTTGGTAAAACTCTAGTACATCGTCTCATGGCCTACATGTTCTAATTGTAGCTATTTATACACACTAAATCCTACCCTAAACAAGGACGGAATCTGACCAGCTAACCTTCGTACCACTCTCCTCTACACATGGAATGCATGTAAGTTTCATTCCTTCAAATTCTCCAATCCACAAGAAAATGCATTAACTATTTCAAGCAAAAAATCGTGAATAACTAAATAAAGACAAAAAATCGCAGCAGGAATTTTTATCCAACCGTCCTCGTCCACGCTCCCTATAAAAAGTGAATCGCTGTGAAAGTTTCAGTTGCATTGAAAACATTGTGGGAAATGAGATTTGCAATGCTTGCAAGGGTATAGATTTTTGATGGCTACTTTATCCTCTATAGTAAACTACTTTGAGTGTCATTCAATGTCTGTTAGGTCCGTAGACATAAGTTTTGCGAACGCATCAGACACAATATAAAATAAAATAGTAATAGCAATACGCTCTTGAACAAGCATGACCAGGGACATCCTCCCCCCCCAGCTAATTGGTTGACATCTTTGTCAACCGACTATTTTCAAACTCAGCGATGTTGTTTGCGACGGAGTCCAAGTCTTCGTTCATATTTTCTAACCAGTCTTTAGTCTTTCCGAATGCTATTCTGAATTTGTTTAGACCTCAATTTGTGTAGTAACTTGCATCTCCTACTTATATTATGGTGACGACGCTTCCTGTCCGGCCCACAATTGGTTCATGTGTTGGAATTTTTTTTTTTTTTCTTTCCTGCTAATACGCTCGGGTTTATATCTGTTAGTTTCTTCATCTCTATGAAGTTTTAGCTTGGGACTTGTAACTGCATATGGGTTGCAATATATGTGGTAAGGCTGGTTGTTTTTTCCACATACAATCATTCTAGTTGTTGGTACCCTTGCCTTCTCACACCAATCTTCGACCAAGTGACTCACGTATCTTCGAAGCAGCAGTTGAATCGTTCTATTTGTTTGTTCGGTTTGGGGGTGGTAGCTCGAAGATAGATTTTTAAAGTCATCCCAAGACATAAGAACTCAGTTCCAGAATGTTCCCAATGAATCTATCGTCTCTATCACTGATGATGCTCAATGGAATGCCCCACACACTTCATAATATGTTTGAAAGACAGTTTTGCTATTAACTCAGTCGAATAATATTTTGGAGGTGAAACGAACGTAGGAGTATTTTGAGAGTTGGAATTTGACAACCCCAATAAAGTGTGGGCTCCACTTTCTCCTTGCTGCATTCCGTTTTGGGAGGTGTAGTTATGCCTAGTCCTCAATGACACTGTCACTCTTCCTAAGGTCTTGTCATCACTGATGGTATGAGGTTCAAGTGAGGTCCCAAGAATACTTTATTTATTGTCATCTAACGCATTTTTTTTTGCCAAATTAATACCATTTCTTTACCAAGGCCTAAGTTCGTTGTCCCACTACGGTGTCTCATCCCATAAAGATTTGCATTCCTAATACAGCTTCTATCTCACTTCTCTGTTCTTTGACTACAATAGTTTTCCCATTTGCTAGGAGTTCTCCCACTTCCTCGACCCAAAACCTGTCTAGTCTTCTTCCCGACTTTCGGCTAGATGAACAATATAGCTTTAACCGATAGAGGTCTTGTATTATGGGTGTTTTCCCCTTATGATGTCTTCTACATTTACTCATGACATCTTTAACTTGAATGAATGCGGGCTAACATGCGCAGGGTCTCATGTCTCTGCTCCCTTGCCAACTCAATGCGCTCGACTGCTTGGTTACTACGTCCTTTCCTGTTTTTATGTTCGGAACCTAAAATCAAACTCAGCCTAATGATTCGTGCCACCAAGCTTGTTGACGTAAACTTTGGTTGGCAAGGGGGGGCTACGGGGGGTAGAGTACACACTTCCCCTATCTGGAGGGTGGCCGGCTGTTGTCTATGCTAGGGCAGGGGGGGGGGGACGTTTTTCGGTGAGTATGGTGGTTTCTGCCTTCCTCTAAAAAAAATCTT
>CM066975.1:9894944-10064842 GCA_033971965.1 Cucurbita ficifolia | reverse complement strand
CAAATATAGTAAAAGCATAATGTCCCAGGCTAATAGTGTACCTATCACCACTGTTTTGGACCTCTCGGCATCCCTATTGGTGGACACATATGTCCTTGCTTGAGAACGAGTCTACACAGGTCTGCCAATTCCACCTAGTGCCCTTTATGGATTAACTAGGTTCTCAATATTATTAGTTGTGCAGTTCATAGTAATTTGGACCTCCTTGCCACACCAAAAGCAAGCTCTAATCCCGACTACACATCTGCTCCCATGTGGCTTTCCACATATATTGCACCCAGATTCTCCTCTTCCTCTAGCCTCATCTTGATTTCTAGGACGTCTGTCAATATGTCGAGGACGGTGTTTATCAGCATGTCAAGGGGGATGTCTATCAGTATATCGAGGTCTACGCGCTGGTGGTTGGCGATATGAGTCCCTCGGTTCATATGGTCGCTTTTGGCCGATAGTAACTGTTGACTCTCAGCGCACTTCATCTTTGGGCTTCTCTAGAGCCTTAGCTATCCTTAGTGCGGTCTCATAAGTGGTAGGATCGATGTCTTCTACCGTGCGAAGAATCTTTGGATCCAAGTCCATCATAAACTTCTCAACCATTTTTAACTTTGTGTCCACTAGTGAGGCGTCAATCTTTTCAGTCTCATGAGAATTCTCAGGCGTAGTCATCTACCCCTTCCTCTAACACGAGGTCTTTCTATTCCTCGACATCCCCTTCCACGTTCTCTAGGCGGCATGTTTCTAAAACCAACATATAGTTTTCCTTAAGTATACTATTCGCTATCGCAACTCACATTATATTACATATCATCATAAGCAAACAATTTGGCAAGCATATCATATTCATAAGCATAAAACTAAATCAATAATCATGCTACAATCAATAATATAATCAAAGCTATCAAATTCCATGCTAAGGAACATTTAATAATAGTAAGCAATAATAACATATGCAATCAATGACATTTTTTATTTATTTTTATCTTATGCAGGACATACCTAACGGTGATGGGACATCAACGGTGGGACCATGGAACATGTCAAGCCTCTCTCGTAGACTAGTCTACAGAATCTATAACCTAGAGGTTTGATATCAACTGTAATAACCCTAAATTTCTACTAACCTAAAATCGCTACCATCGCCATAATATACTCTTTTTATGCGAAAATAATCATTTAAAACATCATAGTAAGATATTGCCATGGATTTACAGGTTTGAAAAGGGTCTTTAAAGCAACATAACAAAATATTAAATAAAACAAGGTAAATATTAAAATTGAAAAATGCCTTATACTAACTTATGGTCTAAGAATATAAATACAATTATCATGTGTCATGGTCTTTACTTGCGATGTCGTCGTCAGCCGAAGAGGTGTATTGCCATTACCTGAAAAATTGAAGTAGCACATGGCTTGAGTATTTTATGAAATACTCAATAATTGACCCACTATTCAGGTAAGAAATGCAAACATATGCAACGCATGATTAGGGACCTATCGTTAAAACAATCATAAAGGTGATCTCCAGTCCGAACAAAATTGGATGTGTAGCACTTCTCTACAAACGGCCCACACGTGCGAGCGTGAGTCCCTAGGAAGTTCGCACCCTCTGGGCCCATTATAGTCGAGCTAGTTGTCCGTAGTCAGACGTCAGCAAACCCTCAAATATCATGCAAAGCATGATGATGATGATCATCATCACAGTGTACGCGTCCATACTCATCATCATAATTGGAGAAATAACCTGATATATATGAACACACAATATGCATGAGGTTCCTATAGTTTTCATCTTAAATCGTTCTTATGATACAACCCTATACATCATTCGCATATTACTCTAGGTAACATACATGCATTGGCCTTCATACGTTCATCATCATTAACATCATTTAGGGTCGTGTCTTAGAAAACTCTTCATCATAATGCATCATGACATTTAGTACATGCACATCATCTTAATATGGAATATCATCATATTAAGTTATATCATCATCATCATGCATCTTACCTCATCATATTATCATGCATCATCATCATGTCATAATTTCATAATATCATCATGTCATTATATCATCATTGTCGTCGTCGTCATATCATCATCATGTCATCATATAACATCATCATATCATCATATAACATCATCACATCATCATATAACATCATCGTATCATCATATAACATCATCATATCATCATAGTATATAAATCATAAATGATACGTGCAAAGGCCACTTGGTTCGTGTCGTCATACAGAAGGCAAGTTATCCGACCGAGCCGATAGTAAGGTCACTCACTTGGTTAGCCTTAACCGACGTTCTCCCTAAAATTAAATGCTTGAGTTCGTCCTTCGAGGTTGTTCCATGTATTGTCGCCCCTATTAGAAATTCACCTAGTTTCCTTAGAAAATATAATTTCCTAATTTAATTAAACCTGAGGAATCGAACATTATAATGACCTTAATTGCCTTAAATAAGGTCAATTTCAGCCCCATGAAAGTTTGAAATGTAGGAATCAGTGTAAAAATGTCTAAATCGAGCCAAATGATAGATTTTTTAGTCGAAGAGCCGAGCCAAGCTGAAGGAGCCAAAGGATTTGGAGAATGTAGACAGTGATACGTGTCGCTGGGGGGAGCTGACGGGCATGTGGGTTGCAAATCGGGTTGAGGCACGGGTTTTCAAGTCAATTTTCACGGGTGCGCGAGTTGTGCGTAATGAGCGTGAGCCGAGTCTGTCTGCATGATTGGGCCAATTACTGTGGATATGATTGGGTCGTGGGTTAACGTCACTGGACTGTGGTTGTGGGTTAGTGCAGGCGGATATTTCACTCGGATCCGAATCCGATAGATCTTGTCTTCCTCACTCGACAGTCTCGCAAAATTTCGATAGTTTTCTCTCTCTTCCCAAGAGCTTCCTACTCGTCGTCTCCGTCGTTCTTCAGCCCAGATCCGACTCTCTCAAGTTTTTGTCCACCTCTTCTTCACATCCACGGTGTCGTAGTACACTTATGTTGAGATATAATATTTGGAGAATATATTTAGTTATGGAGTATATATAAGATATTATATCTTAATATTATTTCATTTATGATTTGATTCGTAATATATTTTATTTTATTCTCAATATTTAATTAGTTTATATTTTCCTTATTGGTAAGTATTAGTTGGTAGCTTGTATCCTATTTAAAGGTTATGAATATCAATGAGAATACACACCTTCGATCCCAATTTTATTTCTCATCCTTAACATGGTATTAGAGCACCGATCTTGGTATTCCTAATACCCCCTTGGTATCAGAGTCCAAGGGAGAGTATTAAACCTTAACCCAAACCCTAACTCAATCAGTGAAACCTTTACCGTCGTCGATCATCCAATATCAAGAATACGTTATAAGCATCTTTAAATTTCTCACCAAGCTCAAAGGTGGCATATTCAAGATGTTCGTATTTTCTTTCACAACCTCTCAAGTGATCCAGAGCACCGATCTTGGTGTTATTATCCAACTTCAAAACTTCAGATGTTTATTTAACACATCCTTATTATATTCATCACTCTGATCAGCTAGGATATTCACTTGTTCCAATCAAATTAAATGGAACAAATTACAAATCTTGGAGTAAATCATTTATGCATGGACCAAGAAATGATCAAGGAGGATATTCACTTGTTCCAATCAAATTAAATGGGACAAGTTACCAATCCTCAAGTCAATCATTGCGTCTATTTTTTGGTTTTGCATCTTTCTTGGAAGTTCAATAATTTCTTGAAAGTCTAAAAATGCAAACAAATCATATGCGGTCTATTTTTTGGTTTTGCATCTTTCTTGGAAATTCAATAATTTCTTGAAAGTCTAAAAATGCAAACCAATCAAAGGCGGTCTATTTTTTTACGGATTTTTTCACTACGGGGAAGACAAATTGAGTGTTATTGACCTACACTCTTTATCTTCACTAAAAGTGTTATTGACCTACACTCTTTATCTTCACTAAAAGTGTTATTGACCTACACTCTATTCTCAAAGACAACTCGGGTGTCAGTTATTGACCTACACTCGTAGAGACAAGTTGGATGTGATTACATACGGTCTCCAACTTGAGGGGAGTGTTGAGATATAATATTTGGATAATATATTTAGTTATGAAATATATCTCAGATATTATATCTTAATATTCTTTCCTATATGATTTGATTTGTAGTATATTTTATTTTATTCTCAATATTTAATTAGTTTATATGTTTCTTATTTGTACGTATTGGTTGGTAGCTTGTATCCTATTTAAAGGTTATAAACATCAACAAGAATACACATCTTCTATCCCAATTTTATTTATGATCCTTTAACAGCTTAAGCACCTACAAACCAGAGTTCTCCAACATTACGATTTTTCCTTAAACCCATCCTCGACCGCCTTGTCAATATATTCAAAATCACGCATAACTGGTTAAATATTACTGTTATTCACTCTGTGTTGGCGGTGATTTTCTCCTACAACATGCTTCATACTCGGTTAGATGCTGGGTCGTGGTTTCGATTCTCGCCGGCGGGGTAAACAGAGGAAATCCGTTCATTCGCTCTCTGTATCTCACACTCTCAGAAACAAGATGTTGAATGGCCGAGTGGTGCATGGGGAGCAGTTTAAGAGGAAGGAGGTCATGCCTCTGCAGTTTTGCTATTTTCGGTGAGGTTGAGATTTTTTTTTTACAACCATTACACATATCTAAACCATGAGCAAATTAGACCCAAATCGTCACCCGACCCATGATTCAAACTCACGACTTGATTGTTTCTTTACTAGATTGGTCTAAACCATGAGCAAATTAGACCCAAATCGTCACCCGACCCATGATTCAAACTCACGACTTGATTGTTTCTTTACTAGATTGGTCTAAACCATGAGCAAATTAGACCCAAATCGTCACCCGACCCATGATTCAAACTCACGACTTGATTGTTTCTTTACTAGATTGGTCATGACCTTCTTCTCTTGATGGGTATGAACACTTCATTCGCAGAGCGCAAGCGTTTGTATCAATTTTGAATTTATTTAGACTTAAACAAAACGAAAAGGTTATACAAATTTACTTGGAACAAATATGAAGAATGTTCTCAAAGGTGTTTAATCTACTTGCTTCAGCTCTGAATCTCCCCCCAATCTTCCCACTATCACAAAGTCAAAACTTGTAAGAGTCTTTTGAAAAAGAAAAAAAAACCCACCAGATATGGAAGAAAGAGAGTTTAAAAAGAATTTTATGCCAGAGAAAATATGGGATACATTTTGACTCCACCCAATTATTCTATTTACACAATTTATTTAAATATATAATATATTAAGATATAATATTTTATTTACATTATATTTAAATATTATAACATATCTCCATATTAAATATATTTAATTAATTTAAATCTCATTCAAATTTTAAATATATATTTTCGATTTATCTAATATATATTAATTATTTTAATATTTCATCTAATATATTAAATTTTAATTTGAACCTACAGGTTAAATATTTTTTTCTCCATTCATATTTAATATATATAATAAATTCAATAGTAGTTTGAATTCTCTCAATTAAATATATTTAATATATATTAAATATACTAAATATTAATTTAAACCTTTCAAAATTTTCTTTTTAACGCAATTGAATTTTGTAGCGTTACTATTAGTTAGCAATAGAACCTAATGTATCTACAAATTATAAACTTCAAGTAAACAAAATTAATTAATCAAACGGTTTAATTAATCGATTTTCATCTATTAACTATAGGTCACTCCACTATAAACTAGAGTTGCATTCTTATGCATTATAGAACAAATTATGTTCATTGATATAATCATTATAGACAAGTAAATCTTTCATGAGTTGTTCGTAATTACAACTAGGTCAAATAATCATTTTACCTCTATAATTACATTTTTCACCTTAAGTACCCCTCATTCTCAAATGAACAATTTGATTATAATCCAATTATAAATCAAGTTCCTCTCGGACTAGTGAGAGGGTGAGTCTCATTGTTCAAATCCCAAAATCAACACCTAGGAGAACTACTCATCTATTTATCCTATATAGGAAGAAATGAATTCCATCTTGTGAAATTATGTTTCGAACTTCATATTTGGGCAAGTCTTTAAAATGGTAAGCATATTGAATCGGCTACAAAAGTCATTCTCACCCATGCAAATGAAAGAACAAGCTCTGAGAGGCAGGAGTTTATAACTCATTCAAGATTAAGACCCAGTCGCATATAATTATTTTGTGAAATATTAATCTTTTCAATTAACCGATGTATAAATAGAGATTAAATATTTCGTGGTCTAATATTATACAAACTCATTATATCGAATACCTCAGCTCACATGTATCCGTATGAACGATTTGAATCAAATCATGTGTAATAATTATAAAGTGAGGCGCATCAATAGTGTTACTAGGATAAGACACCCGACTTTATCCGTATACCATAAAGTCTTTAGGTTATATTTGAGCGTGATTCTCATATATGTCCATCACATACCCTGGAAGATCACATTAATAACTTTGGAATTAAAAATTAAATAATTAATTACCAAAATTTTTGACATAAATCCTAACATCTTTAAGAAGATGATAGTGTCTACCAGATACAATTAAGATGTCATTCCATCTACATTAGCACATAACGGTCTAATCATCTTTTTGTTAGGTTGAAATTAAATTAAATATTATTTAGAATAACTAAAATAAATATTTTGAAAGTAAGAGAAACATTGGAATGAAAAATCGTGAAGTTTTCCTTTATTTATTTGAGGTTTCTTTTAAATAAATAAAAAATTCGGAAAAAGAAAAGGAAATAAGAAAACCCAAAACCCTAGCCCAAAATTACGCAGGATTGAGATTATTTGAACACTACACAGCCAGGTCCTACAGCTTCTTGGCCACGTTCTGAAGGTAAGACCCTGCTTTAAAGCCCTTTCGAATTCGTTTAAAGGTGTTTTAGATCACTCCCTAACACTTGCATGCTCTGTTTCTGGATTTAGGCTAGTTTCAGTCTTCTTCGAACAATAGAAAGCAAGGTTTTTGGGCTGTTTGGTGGAGTTCAATTGGTAACGGTAAGCTTTAAGCCATTTTCAAACTCGTTCTAAGTGCTGTAAATTGGTTTATATCTCTGTTTCTAGTTCGGGATTGATTCGGAGTGTTCGAATTAAGGTTTAGGGTTTTTTTTTTTTTTTTTTTTTTTTTTTTTTTTTTTTTTTTTTTTTTTTTTGCGAAAGAACATTCATTCAGAACACTCATGGGACTGAATAAGTTTTCCGGCTGATTTTTGACCTTCGGACCTTTTTTTTTGCTTTTTCAGCCTTTTAGAATAATTTAGTAGCTATTTCAGTAGAATTCTACCTGTTGCCTTTGTTTGCTATGTGCTAGCATGCTGTCTGTTTTATTTGCATAATATTTATGATTTAAATATTTGATGGCCTTTAATATATGATCTAGATGTTTGAGCATGCTGAAATGTTGAGATAATATTGTATAGATTAGCATGCTGGAGTGTTGCTATGCGACTCTTTGATTATGAGCATGTATATTTGTTGGGAATGTTGTATAACATAGGATGAGAGCAGATTTAGAAGTTTGTTGTAGGACCCCTGCATTCTGGTGAGATTGTATGAGAAAGAAAGAGGTTAGAGAACCTTGTATATTTATAAAGGAAAGCTGGGTGAATACCAGTTTGCCTCAAATATAAATGATCGAGAGGTGGTATCTCACTGTTGGATTTGGAGGAGCATTGATGCCTTTGATAAAGATGGCTAAGGGTCAGTGTCATGAGTCTAGAAGGGAAAATATTTGGGTTTACAAGGAAGAGGGACAATATGGTGTCAAGTCATCAAATGCCTTGACTAAAAATGGTCAAGGAGTTGCACAACTCTGGTAGGTGTCAAGTCATCAAATGCCTTGAATAAAAATGGTCAAGGGGTTGCACAACTCTGGGTAGGTCAAGCAAGCGCCATGTTGTGTACTAACCCACCAATAGATTTTTTTGGTGATGAAGAGTATTACGACCTTGGCGATGCTGAAGAGGAGACATGAAAAAGATTAAGCCATTAGGCGTGTCTTTTAGTTTCTGCATTTCTGGAGAACTTCCTTTGTAGCTCAAGTTTGGTTTTAGATGAGGGATTAGTTGTTGTTCCCCTTTGATTTGGTGGTGGTTGTAGGCTTTGAGTTGCTTTATTAGTTGAGTTTTTACTTTAAACTTTTTTTGAGTTTAGGACTTGTTTGATTATTTATAGGTTTAGGTTGCTAGTATGTGGATGAATGAGTTTGTTATAGTCTTTATGTGAAACTTAAGAATTTTGGTTATTAGGATTTTTTGGATTTAGTTAGTTTTTGTTGCATAAACCCTTGTTTTAGGCTGAATTTTGGGGGCATTACAGTTATACGAGTTTTCTTTACTCCTGACTACTCTTAGCTGGGCTCTCATAGTTTTCTTCCCTTTGCTTTGCTCTTTTACTCTTTTTTACAGGTTACTGCATATTGGTCTAATTGACAATGCTAACTTGAATTTGTAAATGAATGCATTTCTCTAAGAATGTTGGCTTTGTTTACAAAATAGATTGGGTTATGGTTGACATTATGACTGAATATCGAATAACATTCCATTTAAAATTTCGAGGTAAATGGAATATAGATCAATGCTCCATTCAAAATTTGTATTGGAAAGATATATATATATTTTGTAATTATTTGCCTAGTTTTATCTTGCTTGATTGGAGATCTTTCTTTTAGGTTGCCTCTGTTTTTGTGGGCTCTCTTTTTTATATGCTCTTGTATTCTTTCATTTTTTCTTAATGAAAGCTTGGTAATTCATTAAAAAAATTGGAAGGTAAAAGTCTATTACTGTTGAGTAAGTGTTAACCATTCCACAAGAATGCTCCTGTATTTAAGCAAGAGATATGTGGTATATGTGATGATTAATTCTTGTTTCTGTCTCAGTTTCACTGAAGGATTAAAAATGATAAAGAGGAGATTCTACAGGCATGAACATGGTGATAATGACAATGCTTCAGATTCATCTGTATCATCATCTGATTCTGAACCAGAAGTAGACGGTGCAGAAGAATCACAGGATGATGTAGAAGTTCAAGAAGATGATGAATCCTGCTCTACCTCATCTGGTTTGTTTATCTTTATACCATTATTTCTCCTAGAGTGCTGATAAGCTCAATTTCATTTATCGGGATATGGATGCACGTCTCTATATTTTCTTACTCGTACTTCTTGGAAGTTTTGGTTTTTGCACATATCATATGAATCTATTTGGAATGTTCTAGTTAAAAAACCTACTGTTCCTGCATTGCTGTCTGTTTAGCTTTGCTCTCCCACCTCCACTGATGAAAAGGAATGCACAGAATTTCTAGTATAGCTAAATACGTTAGAGATAATAACATCAGAATTTTTAGTACAGCTAAATACATTGGGGACAATAACATCAGAATTTTTAGTACAGCTAAATACATTGGGGACAATAACATCAGAATTTTTAGGACAGCTAAATACATTGGGGACAATAACATTTTAGCTCATACATACTGATTCTTTAATTGGAGAAAAAAATATCCTAATACTATGCAGACAAATTTAATGCACAGCATGCATAGATGCTCCACTACTTCATTGTAGTGATTCTCACACCTGCATTGATTAATATTGACTATTTTTTAACATTTTCTCATTTCAGGGTATGAAAGCGAGGATAGCTCTGTTAATGAAGTTGATATTGACTCGTCAGGTTTTCCTTTTCTTGTTGTTAAACCACTATTTCATTGTATAAAGGGTTGCTTCTTCCTGGTCAATAATTGACATTTCAACACTTTTACCGAGTTGAACTTATAAATGGCTTCTAAAATTCTTTTGTACTTGCAATTGGCTACCTATCTCTCTCTCTCTATATGTATTATACAGATCTTAAGATGTTACTTGGAATAAAAACAATGACAGCTTTGGTTGCGTAGTTAATTGTAACTGAAGTGTATATCTTTAGCATTATGATATTATCTTTTGAATTGAAGGTTTATTTTGGTTTCATAGAATGCATTTGTTTGAGATGTTTGACATCCGTTTTATTTTGTATCTCAGGTCTTCCAAGTACTGAAGATGATCCTGAACTTGGAAAAGAAAGTCCAATTCTTACTGGAAGTCCGGTACCTGATGAAACCCCTTTGGGCACACCATTACCTGATGAAAGCTCTTTGGGAACACTGGATCCTCAGTCAGACATCTTATCCATGGAGGAATCACTACCAGAAGATATTCCAGTGTGTATTTTGAAATGCAAATCAGTTTTTAAGTGTAGGTTATGCCCTAGAGTTGTCTGTTTGAATGAGGAGACATTAAAGGCTCATCTTAAATCCAAGGTACATGTGTGATATTACTTTCTCCCACTAAGCCTCATCATTTTTTTTTTCTAGATTGTGGAGTCTACAGCGTGTTCAATATATAGGTTTTGTTGGTAGATATAATGTTTATTCTTCTTTCTTTTGCTCGTTATCAGTTTGTAATTTGTACTTTTAAGTATTTTTAGAAGGTATACTTTTATTTTAAAATGGGGGATGTAACGCCACCTATGGAAAAGGGAGCAAGCAATTCCAAATCCTTCAACTCAAGAAATTTACAGAAGGATTCTTGAATGGATAAATATAAAAAAGAAGAAAGAAAATATCGTTCGTTGTAAAAAGCTTACTGCATGTAGTAGATCTCTTTGAACTCCTTTCTATACTCAACATTCTTCTAGTTTCTTTTTACATATCTCCCATAAAGTAGCATGGAAATCAACCACCACATACTAGGATTAAGAAGCAAATCTGGAAATCCAAACAGTCTGTAACAAGGAAGCATCCACCATATCTGGCATGAAATTAAGGGATGGAAAACCTCACTCAAGTCCAAATCCGCCCAACAAAGGTGGTGTAGAATATCTTTTGGGGTTAAGGTGTAGAGGCTTGTATTAGTTTTTGTGTTCTACGCCTTCTTTTTCTTTCATCTATTCTTCAAGCTTTTTATGTTTCACTAAGCATTTTCAAGTTCTACATAGGACTCTAGCCAGTATCACCCTAATCAAAGTTATTTCATATTTTCCATCATGTTTGAATCACTGTTCTATACTTATCTCCAGCCTTCAGGTATGTTCTCTTGTAAGTTTGTTTTTGCTCCATTGGTGTCCCAACCCAACTCTATCACCCTAATCAAAGTTATTTCATATTTTCCATCATGTTTGGATCACTGTTCTATACTTATCTCAAGCCTTCAGGTATGTTCTCTTGTAAGTTTGTTTTTGCTCCATTGGTGTCCCAACCCAACCCTTTTGTCTTGCATCCTTTTCTTCTCCTTGATCTGGAAGGCCATTATTTTGAAGAAGATAAATTTTTTTGCTTGGTTGGAGTCAGTTTAGTTTGGTTCTTTACCAAGGTTGTAGGGATATGATGCAGGGAAGTTCATCCCCCCAGTAATAAGGGTTGGGTTTTTTGAATTTGGCATGCAGAATTCCTTGCTATTTCGTTGAATTTATGGCTGGGGGAATTAGGAGCAGTTTTTAGGGGTTGAAAGAAATCTTGCGGGGAGGTTTAAGCTGTGCATTTCAATGCCTCTTTTTTGGGGGCGTTCATATTTTGGTTGTTTTGTAATTACCCTTTTCTTTAATACGTTTTTATTCTTTACTATTTGAACATTCTCTTGAAATTTTGTTTTTTAGTTTTGTTATTTTCCTTTTTGATTTGTTCTTTGTTGGTGGCCTTCTTTATAGGCCGTCCTTTTCTTCATTTACATTAATAAAAGCCTTTTTTTTTATCAGTCATCACAAAAATGAATAAAAAACTAAATCATAGTTGTTTTGCTGACTGTCAAAATCACTTTGTCCATATTTGATTGGGCTATATCAAATAAATGCTGTCTAGTAGCTAATAAAAATGTAATGTATGTCAAGCTCAGCAACCAATCGCCAAAGTTATGTTCGCATTTTCTGATTGCATGTAATTAAACTTGCACATTGATGTTAGATATTTACATAAAATGGAGGTCGATTATCTTTTTCGATTCTTTTAGTGATTACATATTTGGATTCCTATCTTATTGAATATTATTAGTGAGTTGAGCTAAAAGTTTTGTAATCATTCTCTTATATGAGAATATCATGAACTTGGGCAACTTTTTAACACGAGTTTTAACAATGTATATGCTAATAATAATGTGTCTGCCTTGTCTTTTGTCCATGCCATAAATTTTAGATAATGTGTCACTGTATATGTATAATGTCTTGTATGTGTCTGTGGCTTCTTTCAAGTATTTCTATTAGTTGAATTTTGGTCAATTACTGAAGTTGTACAGCTATGCTAAAATCCATGTTCATAGCTTTGCTACAATAGTTTAGCATATGACACTCACTAGTTATTTGATGTCCACCCAACTGTTCATTTGAATGGCTTCCAAACCAAATAGTTTATTCTATAAATTTACCGATGAGATGAAAAACTGGATGGTAAGGAGACACCCATGCCATTTCATTTGTAGTGCTTCTATTTATTTAGTTATCAAGGCAAGATAATTTTCTATGTGGCAGCGCGTATATGCTGCAAATGACCCATTTTTCATCTGATATATGTCTTTCTAAAATGATGCAGAGACACGCTCGTTCTGAGAAATTACTAAATGAAGGCAGGCTGAAAATTATGCTCAACAACAATGGAGAGATTGAAAATCCTGAAAATTCTACCGAGTCACCTCCTCGATTGCCTGCTTTTCCACCGGTTAACACTTAATGATTTTCTGATAGACTGATATTTAAGCCTGTATGATTTCCTTTATTGATAGTGAATCTTATACTCATGAATCTTTTAAATCAATGCAGGAACATCGTAGAAAGAAAAAAAGGTCAAAACAAAGTTATGGATCACAGGCAAAGAGTTCAAACAAGGTAATAACCTCTCTGCAATTAGTGTGCTTAGAAGTGTTCAATTTTTTTGGGAAAAAAATCCATTTATACCAGTAAGCTTTAGAGTTCTATCAATTAAAATTTCAAATTAACAAGTATATCAAACTTAGATAATAAACTTTCACAAGTGAATTAATTTAGACCATAAGTTGATGATTTATACATATTTTTCACTTGATTTCATCTAAAATCAGTCCAATTAACTAAAATTGGAAACCATTTTTAATTAACTAAAACTATACCAAACTTGTATGGAGTCCAGATCCACAGATACCCATATGAGTCTCAATTTTGTTGATTGTACAAATTGCAGAGAGAAAAGAAGCGTTTGAATGGTGGTCAAATGAGGGGATCAACAACAAAGAACCTAGTGAAGAAAAGACGCAAAATTGAGTAAGTGAACATCGATGGCTCTTCGCTTCCTGCGTCTGTTGTAGCTGAATCATATAGTTTTTTGAAACAAAAATCGGTTTTGGAACTCAACTACAGTGATGCTTCTGTTTCCATTTATCTCTTGAAATGTTGTGGTAGTGAAAGGGTATTACACTTCCTTTTTAATCTTCTGTTGTAACTTCTTGTTTAGTTCATTTTTCTTTTCTTTTAACTTGTTACAAAATGAAATCTGCAAAGCCACTTTTGTTAGGGTGTTTGCTGACAAATTCTGGTAAGATGAAAATTTTGTTATGATAGAGATTGAGACACCATCGTTGGCTTATTCGCACTTCAATTACTCTCTTATCAAATACAAAAGAAATAAATAAGAAAAAACATAACAACAAACTTAACAACAGACAAGCAGTCACTCACAAAATTTGGAAGCATGTTGTATGCATCTTCTGGTACAGCAGCTGAAAAGCTACAAAATCAGAAGTCAGGACATCATCCTGCCAACTTCAAATGAATTCAATCTCGTTTATAATATGATCCAAATTACTCATTTATGTATATTTTTTGTAATCTTGGCCTATTTTGTTGAGTCACATGCCTCCACCACATTCTATTTAGCAATCTTGGCCTATTTGTTGCATTTAGTTATTCGGTCATTTGCCCTTGCCATTGTTGTAATTGTCACTATGAGTCTTTGTTGTAACCTTTTGCCATTGTTGTACTTGTCATCGTCAGTCGCACATGGTTCAAGGTTTGGTTTGGTTTGCGATTATTTGTTTTAATATATTTGATCTAGCTCAAAATCTAGTTTGATTCGATTCAATGCCACCATTTTGTATGGATCAAATTCATCAATTCTTAAAGTTGCAATCGACCCTTTTAGATTTTGATACTTTGTATGTACCCTTAGTACAAACAAGTACTTATACTAAAGCTTTCTCTTGTAGTAATTTATCTTCGTGCATTATAGAACCTAGATCTTCTGATCACATGTCAAGTTCTTCTCATTTATTTGACCCATACTCTTCTTTTCATATTGCAAACTAAAGTTTCATAGGATAGTTTTTCTTCTATTTCTGTTGTAGGTCAATTAAATTGGATGGGAATATCTCCCTGTTGTCTATCAAATTAGCCAATACTCTTTCATTGGCCAACAAATATTTAAGAGATTCTAACTATTGTGTTTTCTCTCTCCATATACTTTTTTTTAGTTTCATAACTTGAAAAAAGATGATTGAGAATGTTTGGGTGCTTTGATGGTGTCTACTACTTTAATGGACGTTCTTTTAGTTATCTAATCTTTATCTAAAATAAGTTTGGAAAAGATTGAGTATTAAAAATACTCTATAAGTGATCTATAAGGAAAGACATATACGCGATCATGATTAAGACTAACATGATTATAGTGGAACCTAAAACTTGGTCTTTGGTTCTACTTCTTTTCTTTTTCTCAGGATATGCATTATTTTCATACACAATTTAATGTGCACCACTTTCATGTACACTAAACTCATAAGGCATAGCTAAAACATATATATACGAAGGAAGATATTTAATATTTCATGAATTTTTTAGCATACAAATACATGAGATCCCACTAAGAAACTATTAATTCATTAACATGATGCAATATAGAAAATCTATCATCGTTCCAATCGTAAAGCCACTCACCTTTATCCAACGTCAAGCTTATTTTTCTTTGACTTATAACCCGCCTTTGTCCAATCCTAAAAAATGAAATCTCAAAATAACAACAAAATAAGTGGTGAGGGAGAAGGATCAATGACTCCGGCGAGGAAAATCTCGTGGTCGGCCGAGAGAGTGAGATCATAGAGGCAAAAGGGATGCGACTTCCGGTGAGATTGGTGATTGGGTGTAGCAATGGGCAGACAAGTAAGTTCAAGTTGCTGCATCTCATGTCAACTTAGATTTTCTGTATGTTTTTGTGTTATTTGTATTCTCACCCTTATATTTTAGACAACATTATTCGTGGTTTGGACAAAGCTTTACAAAGGTTGCTAGAAAACCGAAGAAAGTAAGTTCGGAAATGGTCCATCCTGCTGTTTGGGGGCCATCTCTAATTACATCACTTGGTGGATCCAAGTTCTAAGTCATTTTCGTTGATGATTTCATCAGTAAGGTATGAGTTTATTTCTTGAAACACAAATAAGATGTTTGCCATCTTAAGAAGTGGAAAGCTAAAATTTGAAATCAGATTAGTTTGAAGATCAAATGTCTGCAGTTTGACAATGAAGGAGAGTACGACAAGTCAAAATTTAAAGCAGTTTGTTCAGCTAAGAAAATTCGATTAATGAAGACAATTCTCGGTAAGACAAGACAAAATGGTGTTGTTGAAAGGATGAATATAACATTCAACGAGGGGACAAAGAGCATGAGAATTCATTATAGGCTACCAAAGATATTATAGGTTGATGTTGTGAATATAGCCGCCTATTTAATTTGTTCAATAGAAGGCCGTCCGTACTCTTGTAGTTCAAGTTGGCAGAAGGAGTTCAAGTTGGCAGAAGGGGTATGGACAGGAAAAGAACTCAAGTACTCGCACTTGAGAACTTTTTGTTGCACTGCATATGTTCACGTTGATCCATAGAAGAGAGACAAACTTAATACTAAGATTGTGAAGTGCTGCTTCATAGGCTATGATTCTAACATGTTCGGGTATAGATTTTGGGAAGACAAGTATAGAAAAATCTTGAGACATTGTGACATAACTTTTGATGAAAATGTCCTGAACAAGGACAAAGAGAAGAAAGGTTCAAGACAACGAAACAAGTGAGAGTTGAGGTTGAGTTGCGGAAAAATTCACCTAGTGATGTTGTAGCAGATACTCTAGAAACTCCTAAGACTGTTGTTGAGGAACTAAAAGTTGAACAAGTGACATCTGAGTAGGTGTTGAAAAGATCATCCAGAACCATCAGAGTACAAGATAGGTATTCACTTTTATTACACTATTTGTTGCTGACTGATGAAGGGGAACGAAAGTCATTTGATGATGCTCTACAATTGGAGGATACAATCAAATGGGAGCAAGGCATGGATGATGGGATGAGGTTGATGTCTAGGCTTCAAAATTGTGTTGCTCTCTTATTTATTGGGGCTGAATACGTGGCTATAGCTGAATCTGGAAAAGAAATGATATGGATGACAGACTATCTAGAAGAATTAGACAAAAAACAGCGCAATAAGTTTTTTTTTATACAGATCGTTAGAGTTCCATATCGAGTCTATCATTGAAAGATAAAATACATTAGAAGACGTACAATTTCACACGCATTAAAAATTTTATTTTATTTTATTTTTTTGCACTAAAATTATGTGGTTGGATGTTGTGCTTTTGAGTAACTTCCGAACAGCGATAAGTGTTGTTCATTCTGAAACCCCCTCCCCAGCTTTTCTTCATTTCCTTTTCCATCACTTATTACTCACTTCTTCCAATCCTCTTTATTCATTCTACTAAATTAGAAGTAATCATATATTAAACCATAATTAAGGAGGTTTAATGTACTCGAACAATTGAATTGAATTAAGTTATATATTTTTCACTAACAGAGGTTAATGTACCAGAACTTGTTTCACAGATGAAGTACTCAAATCTCTGATTCGTAATTGTAATATTGTATTATCCAAAAGAAAAAGAAGGTTAGAATATTTTATTAATCCAACTCACCTCGTTCAGAACACGGAAATGTAAATATTAATAAACGATTCCAAACAAAACAAAAACGAAAAACAATAGCAATTCAAGTGTTCAAATATATATGATAATTGTTGTAATGCAATTGGAGATGATTTAATTTCTAAGAATCACAGCAAATGTAGGATACCTTTTTTTCGGAAGAGAGACGGTATGTTCGTTCATCGAAATCATTCATCAGAACCGAAGCCATCCTCTTTATTTGCAGGATCTCCATTGTTATTCTTATCTTGAGCAACAAATTTGGTAGCCATGCTGAAATGAAAAGGCCTAACAGCGGGGTGGGTTATTGAGTGCATAGGAGGAGGTGTATTCAAAGAGTTGTTAATGAAGAAATTTTGGTGCAAGTGATTATTGAACTCCAAAAACTGAGAGCTAGTTGAGAGTGACAAAGGGGTGACATGATTGAAGTTATGAAGATCCTCAGCTTGAGATGTAAAGAACGGAAGATTTGTTGTCGATGACGACGACGACGACGACGGATCCCAATGGAACCCAAATGGAGGGGCAGACACATTGTTCAAAAGGGCTGAGAAGGAAGAAGGATTAGAATTGGATTTGTGTTGCTTTTGTTCGTCATCATCCTCGATTTCGACCTTGTCGATGCCGGAGTTGATTTTGAACTCCGGTCTATATGCTATATGAGGTGGTAGCATAGATTGGTAGTGAAGGCCGAGGCTTGCAGATGGTATTGGCAATGGAGGGAGTTCGTCGATTTCATCCTTGGCGACGTTGAGCAGCCAGTCGACGACCTTGCTTGGCTGATTAAGGCCGAGGCGGTCCTGAAGATCATAGAGCTGAATTGCAGTCGAAACCGAAAGCCTTACACGCCTGTCGCGCAGCCCTCTTATGGTACAAACTTTGCTATGTCGATCCTTGCCTCCGAAAGCTCTCGACACGCGCACGATCCTCGGATCCTTCAACCTAAGCCATGGCGTTGCCGCGGCGGCCGATGAGCTTGATGAAGCTGCTAGTTTTGGAGGGGAATTCTCTTCTTTAGAATTTGTAATCATAGTATGTCTCTCATCATGTTTGCCTGCAGCTAAATAATTTGTACATTTTTTGCAATTCATTAGCATTAGCAAAAACAAAACCCTCAAATTTTGTGTCAATTTTTTTGAGTTCAAGAAATTGGACAAACCCACAAACCCACAAACCCACAAACCCTAATTTAAAAGGATTTGTTCAATTAAATTTTAGAAAAAAAGACCAAAAATTATGCAAGTTTTTTCTGAAACTTCTCATCTTTATGTACTGATTCAACGAACTATGTGTTGAAACAAGATCTGTGAGCCCTATTTCTTTAGTGATTTTACAAGCTCAAATCATATAAAGCAGAAGAAAACACTGAAATTAGTGAATCATGGTTGAAATAGAAGATAGAAAAAGTGGATTAAAACTTACGCATAAGAACTGATACCCCGGTTTTATGTGGTTGAGCTTCTCAAATTGATGAAGGGAAGAGCTTCAAACCTGTTAGCTGCAGCATATTGGTTTTCCTTTTCCAAGGCCAAAACTTTGGTTTTTATTTGCTGAAGTATCCAACTTGATATGTAGCTCAACCCGGTTCAGAAAAAAGGAAAAAAGAAGACAAAAGGAAGATGCTGGAATTCAGCCGACCATCCTCCATTGGAAAGCTAAAGCAATGGATCATATGCAGCCACGTGGCTTCGCTCGTCATCGACTCCGATAATTGTACTACTCTTGACTCCATAATTAATCAAAGAAAACTTGTCAACCCATCGACTAAAGAAAGCTACTCTTAATTCTCTCTTATTCCCGAGTTTGAGCATATAATCTCATCTTTGACTATGCTAATTTATCGTATACATCAATTTGAGCATACTTTGCTGAATATGACAACTATTTCTTTTTTAGAAAGTTGAAAGTTCGATCTCTCTAGATGTAAAACGAAATTTTGAATAACAATTTTAAGTTTAATGATTTAATAATAGAAAGGTTTGAAGGGTTAGGTAATGAAAAATGGAAGAAAAAAGATGATAAATGAGAAGAACTGGGGGACCATATGGTGGAGCACATTTTTGAAAAGTAGTGAGTAGTGCTTTATCGACAACTACAAAAGGTTGGGGTGAAGTCCTATCCTATCACATGGGCTTTGATGGAATGCACGCCTTGTACGAACATAAATAACTTGATCAGAATCATGTGATCATCAGCTCAGATCTTATGCATAATCAAAATTTTATCCTTAAAATCAGAAGATTATTGTTCATCATTCATATCTAACAACAACGAGGGCGTAATGATGAGTATTAATACACACAAACAGGTAGAGAGAGATGAGTATTAATATTGATGTTGATGATAGCAATGGGCGAAGGCAAAGGTTGTAGCTGAGGGACCATTCTTGTTTTGGACCACTCTACTCTCTTGCCTTTTGGTGCACATAGATATGCATGGGAACCCAACTTGGAACTGTGTGTTTAAGACTCTTAATAACTCCATATTAGATTTCAACACAATAATAATAACAGTCTTCCTTCTTTAATTTTGATGGCTACATAGAGTCGTATCCCATTTCCCCTTCTCTTCTTTTTTGATACACCACATGGGGATTTCAAATATTGTGCACTTTGTTTCTCCCTTTTGTTTGGGATTCTCATATGGGTTTTAGGAGGAAGAAGAAGAATGAGATCCATATTTGAATTTGACTACAACCCCACGCCCTAAATCTTATTCTTATCTCTTCTTTTTCGTGCGCATGGAACCCAAAAAGTGAGTTCAGACAGCAACTTCGTGTGGAAAAAAACAAAACTCAACATGATGAAAATTGTTATTCAAGTTTGATTGCTAAGAAGCAATTGTAATCTGGATCTAACAAGAAAACAAAAAATGGGTTTCATAGAATCATTGAAAATATCCACAAGAAATCCCCTTCTTTGCAAATAAGCAAATTTTAACTCGACTTGTTCAAAGCCGAACACTAAACATCGCTCATGCATTGAGAAGGTAGAAAATCGAAAAACATTACGATTAAAAGTATGGTGCTTTGTGAGTGTTTCATTTAGTTTCGGTGTGCTTTGATCGAGCCAAAACCAACATTCTTAATTAAGAAGACAAGCTCAAAAAGAACCAAAACCCCAATAGAAGAAAATGAATATGAAAGAAAACTGGGAAGCTTTTATGCAAGTTTATCAACGGCCAATTGGTAAGGATTTTAGGGTTTGAATTAGGGCATCTGAAGAAGCAATGAAGAGACAAATCTTTAGATTCTGTGTGTTAATTATCTGTGAGATCCCACGTCGGTTGAAGAGGAGAACAAAACATTCTTTATAAAAGTGTGGAAACTTCTTCCTAGTAAACGAGTTTTAAAAACTTTAAGGAAAATCTAGAGAGGACACTATCTGCTAGTGGTGGAGTTGAGCGGTTACATTATTGTTGTAAATAAAACAAGAAACAAGGAGAAGAGGGAAGGATTTTAGGGTTTTGGATATGTGAATTATTGGTTTTTGTTGATGAACACAGTTCATGTTCTTGTGTTGTTGACTAACTGATATAGAAGGTAAGAGGATGATGATTTGGAAATAAATGGTCCCTTAGATTCTTTTGGACACACTGATTTAGGCCTCAGTTTTATGACTCATCACATTCACTTTCTGAGAACTACCAGTATGTGTCATATAATATTATTTTGAATCTCTCTACCCTTTTTCTTTTCTTGTTTTTGTGAAATCTCACGTCCGTTGGAGAGGGTAACGAATCATTCTTTACAAGGGTATAGAAACCTTTTCCAATCAAATGTATTTTAAAAAGTTTGAAAGAAACTCAAAAGAAAAGAAAAAATCCAAAATAGACAACATCGGTCTTTCATTTAAGAGTTTTAGCATATAATAATGTATAATGTTATGTAACAATCAATGCATCAGTGCTTAACATTTTTGTTGTTTTATTCCACTGTGTTGCTTGGCCTCGGTGGAACCAAAATTTGGCTACACCTATCACTCTCTACTGCTGTGCCTTGTCTTAAATCAATCTCTAGGACAACAACAAATTAAGCACACTTTCTTTTATCTTTCGAGTTGTTTTGTCACAAATACGTCGAGTTTAGATCCGGTTGAAATAAGATGAGCATGTAATTGTTGGAGAAGTTGCAATGGTAGGGATGATGAAGGCAAGATCGAGGTTTATGAGTGCTGTAAATGTTTAGTTTTAAATGCTTCAACAAACAGAAGCTGACAGTGGCAGAAGAAACGTATGGCGGCAACAGACAGCCCAAATTATAACGCTCTTTTCTGACTAAATTCAGCAAACCTCAAGCAGAGCTCCACACTACTGTGTGTATGTGTGTGTTGCATGGGACCATAACTTTGTCATTATCTCACCCTCAACATATACTACTCATAATAATGCTAATGACAACGATATCTCACCCTCAACATATACTACTCATAATAATGCTAATGACAACGATAGTTGCTTCTTACAATTCGGTACCTCCCATCTTTTAATTCCTATAATTATCCCTTTAAATTTGCCAAATTCTTATGCTCCTACACATCGTCCCTATTAAATGTGCCAACATAATGGAAAATATTCTTAATCTTCGAACTAATCTTTCTATCTTTCTCGACTCCGTCTCAAGTAAGCCTCATGGGTTTATTAAATCATAGTTTGGCCCAAAAGCTTCAAGGATTAGGCCCAAACCAACCGCTACCAATTCACAAGAGATTTAAACCAATATATATATAGATTATATTATAGTTTGGTGATAATTTAGGCCTATTGCGATGGTAGGTGGGTTCATGTTAATATTAAAACAAAATAAACAATGTCCACTCTAGTACTCATCAATTGGAAAATAAAATAAAAATGCATACGATTTCTACCTTTTATTTATTTGATTTAATAAAAATAATAAATAAAATAATCGTCAATAAGTGAAGATAGGTTCGTTTTAATATTTAGCTTATTGTTATTCCCAAATATATATATATATATATACACACAAAGTTAGTATGCATATATCTTATTGCTGCCCCCAATTTTGACCCACTTAATATTCAATTTGAAGCGATACATATATGTATTGTTCATTGACCAAACTTTATAACAAAATGCCAAATATTGAAAAGGAAAGTTCACCTTTTATTTTTTTTTAGTGAACAATGCTCCCATTTTTTTTATTAATGGCTAAATAAATATGGGGATTAAGTTCATGCATTTATTTCATTATAAAAAGAATTAAACCAACATAAATTATTTTTTATTTTTTATTTTTTATTTGCTCAAGAAAATACAGAAAATATGGAGACATTGTTGCTAGCTACCAAAATCATCATCAAAGAAGATAGACTTACGAATTGACTTTAAATAAAAAAGTTGAACAAAGAAAAAAATTAATACTTCAAATGACGTAGAAGATAATGAAGCATTTGATAGTTATTTTAGGCTTTTATTTATTATTATTTTTTATAGCTCAAAATATGGTCAGCCACGAGTTTCATTTTATTATAATATAAAAACAATTTAGAGTCATTTAAAACATTTTAGTCGACGCCTCTTCAATTATATCGGACATAAAATCAAGACCACCAGAAACGTTATGGATTTTATTTCAATTTCATATTTCATATTTGATTTACTGAAAGAAAAAAAAAAAAAAAGCAGCCATAGATGTTTCCAAAAAAAGCAGCCACCAGAAACGTTAGGGACGCATTACCTTTACTTGAAATAGATATAGCACACGACTTGAAATAGATATTACCTTGGACCCATCATAGTCGAGCTAGTTGTCCGTAGACCTCTGGGTGTCATGCGAGACATAATCACCATCATCATAGCGAACGCGTCTGTACTCATTATCATAAAAGGGGAAGTAGCCCGATGCTTATGTCCCTATAGTTTCTCATATTTAAAAGAGTTTTGACACAACCCTAAGTTCCGTTCTTATATTACTATCAGTAGTATATGTGCATTGGTCTTGGCTTTGATTTGGGCTTCCCAAAAAGGCCTCATACCAATGGAGATAGTATTCCTCACTTATAAACCCATGATCTTCCACTAAATTAACCAATGTGAGACTCACTCCCAACAATCCTCAACAATCCCCCTGAGGCTTATAGAGCTCTCAAATAGCCTCCCCTTAATCGAGGCTCGACTCCTTTCTCTAGAGCCCTCGAACAAAGTACACCCTTTGTTCGACACTTTAGTCACTTTTGACTACATCTTCGAGGCCCACAATTCTTTGTTCGACATTTGAGGATTCTATCGACATGGCTAAGTTTATGGTACGACTTTGATACCATGTTAGGAATCACGGATCTCCACAATGGTATAGTATTGTCCACTTTGAGCATAAGCTCTCATGACTTTGCTTTGGGCTTCCTCAAAAAGAACTCATAACAATGGAGATAGTATTCCTCACTTATAAACTGTCATAACCCAAAATTTAACCACGAGTCGTGACTCAAAATGACTATGAGAAAGGACAAAAATTGCAAAAGAGAAAGAGCTATGTTGGAGAAGAAATAAGGTTCAAATTTATCCTCAAATCCAAGTCTCAGGTTTGGAAATCGAACCAAACTCCGAACCTCAACTTGTGATAGCCCAATCGCTTGAATCACAAGTTTGGGACAAACCTATAGTATCCTTGGACACAACAACCCTTGCGGCTCAGACCCCACATTCTCGAGCCTTAACCCAGCAGCCCAAGTAGGTCATGCCACTTGCATAGTTCGTAACCTACTTGCGGCCTAGCCACGTGCTTCGACCTTCATTCTAGCAACAACCAACCACATTTATATTGTCACAATTACACTCTTGTGGCAACGGGACAACGATTGTGTGACACTTGTTCTAACCTAGCGAACAATTTAGGCGTACGTAAGTTGGACTTTGCGGACAACCTTGACATATGATCGAGCATCTGGTCACATTTGAAAGAAATGTTTTAGAAAACGTGAGAGAGAAAATGCGTTGGAAAATTTTTTAAAAAATCAATTTTATAAGCTAAAAGCGAATAAGTAACAACCACAGTTTTGATAGCATATGACCGAGTAGGAAAAATTGACAACTAATCACATCCCTTATAGTACATTCTGGGGCATTTTAGCCTTGGTAAGTGTAGACATGATTTTGGTGACCGATCATACACCCCCCGTATTGTCACAACAAGAATAGTAAAGTTCTGTCTTAAAACTTTGTAAAAGGAGTTTGGAACGGGCATATGCCATGGAAAACATATCATGGACAAGCATGACTAGGACATTCGTCACACGGCCCCAAGCAACACACCTTGGATAAGCATGACTGTGACATCCTCCCTCACTAAATTGGTTGACATCCCTGTCAACCGACTCTTCACAAACTCAGCCATGTAGGATGAAGTTGGCTTGAGGTCTCTCAACGCGCTTCCAACTGATCTCTACCTTGAGTAGTCTCTTCCAATCTGTCAAAAACTGTTGAAAACCACTTCTTTGTTCATCGAGTATTCACGTCTTCTTTATCAAAATCTCTCCTACTTTCTTTGCAATGGTACTCTTCTTTGTGGCATGAGGACGTAAAACCTCCTTGTGCCTTGTGTCTTCCTAGTCGGTATAGTAACACTTCAAGATACTGATGTGGACAACAAGGCTAGTCCACGTTATGGGAGCAATTGAATCCTATATGATGCCTTCCTGACCTTCTAAATGACTTTGAATGGTCCATAGTATTTTTGTACCAGTCGTTGGTTCTTGTTGTCTTGAAACTGGAGTTGATCTGACCTCTACTTGATCATAACTCTTCTCTATTTTAGAATTGGTGTGGTTGACGCTTTCGATCGATTTTTCTTTTCATATGCTTCGATGACCTTTCCGAGTAAACATGAGTTGCTTCGAAGGTTTTTCTTTGTCTTCCCCTTCAGTAGAGGTGTTGGCTTGATGTCTCTCTGGGTCTAATGGTTCCAATTTTCAACAAGTCACTTAGTTGTTTGTGGAACTCCGCTAGCTCAGGTTGAGGCATATGACACACATCTATGGCAGACGATCTCGCCACCAACATAAAATTAATCTCGTGATCTACCTTCTAGTCTTGCATCACAGTGTTCCTATAGCGTTCACAAGGTTTCTGTTGGAGTTAGCTCACTCGAGCTCCCCTCTTCAACGATGGCAACACTAGTGAGCGTAGATCCATCATGACTATGATCCTTTCTCAACTGTAGTATCAGCATCATTTTCACCCATGGTTGACGAGTGTTTGTTTAAATGATTGTCAGGTTGCATCCCGTTACTACTAGCATTTTGTTAAGGGCATGTGAATGACTTTGTATTCTAGTAGGAAATCCATCCCTAACACGATGTTGAAGTCATCCATCTTAACTATCACAAAAGTTGGTTTGTTTGCACGTCCCCAACTTGATTGAAGTTCTCTTTGCAACTCCTAAGATATGTTAGTTTTTATCTTTCCTGTATCTCGATGCCAAAGGATGTTTAAGCATTTTGCTTCGGCCTCCGTCGTGAAGTTGTGGGTGGCTCAGAGTTGAAAGTGGTGTTCCTGGCCGCTCTTTAATTAACCCAAGCCTCGACACATAAGATCGCGTTCCATTGACTCTTCCATTTCTTTCACTCTCTTCTAGAGAACATAAAAGTACTTTAATACCCCCATGGGGGTATTTAACGTTCTCAACTAATGGTTCAGTTTTTGCGATCTCATACTCATCTTCTAAAAGTTTTTCTTTGAAGGCATATTGTACGGCCTTTTGTGGGCATTCAGATTCTTGATGCCCCCTGACATATGAAGCAGGACAATGAGCCTTGATTGTGACTATTTTAGGTGTGAGGTATATGTTTAATAAGTTCTACCTCTTTGTTGAGAGGACTCGCATTCCCCTCCTTTGCTTTCAAGTCTGTCATCTCCCCCGTCTTTGGGGGAGTTGGGTCGGTAATTTCTATTACCCCACTTACGAAAGCTTGGTTCTGTCTTTCATCTTTGGATTGATCGTTGTTAAGGTTAAATAGTCGTTTGACTATAGCATAGGTCGTGGAACGTTTTGGACCCTTTGTTTGTAAAGTTTGGCCTTCACCCAGGGCTTCAACCCCTCAACAAAACTAAAGACCTTGTATCAAACAAGAGAGTTAGATGATTTAAATTTCTCAAATATATTCTATCTAAGATGTCGGAACACCATGTGTATACTGAGATCTCGACAAGTGGGATCAAATGAACATCAACTCAAAATTTAGAGACTTAAGTCTACAAAAATGTGCTTACTGTTAGAATGCATTTGGGTTAGGTTGGACGAATTATATGATGTATATGGCTTTATCTACATGTTATTTCATGTATTATGATATGTTTATGAACTTTACGTGATGCATGTACTTCCACAATATTAGTCTATGTATGTTACGATACTATGTTCATGTTATACCCTATGAAATACTTGAGGTACCATTTACATTAAGTATGAACATTATTGTGTAGTCTCATAGGAAAGTCTTGCTTTACAAATCTCAATCTAACATCTTTAATCAATTATTTATAATAACCCTTCCTCCCATAATCTTGGTCTCCTATAATTATTACTGCAAATCCAAAAAACACAAAATAAAAATAAAAATAAAAATATTTGCTGTTCTTCTCCATCATCTTCCGGCGGGATCCTTAATCTCAGAAAAAACAGTACCAGACATCCCTTTATTATATGTATAAATCGAACCGTCACTATTGCTTGTCGTCACATAATTGCTCATTCCGGACTCCGACTCCATTCTCCGATCACCAGTACTACTGAACAATGTCTCATCCACCAACCACTGTTCTTCGCCGACATCCCTCTCGCCGCCGCCCACATCATCTTCCTCTCCCTCCTTTTTCGACGCCTCCTGTAATTGCAACGCAAACTCCAATCCCCACACCACATCAGTCATCGACGGCCGCTTCATTCCCTCATCTTCGATGCAACTCACAGCCATGTCAACAAACTTTCTCAAGCATTCCGGCGTGATCTCATTCCTGATATTCGGGTCAATAATTTGCGCCACCGTGTTATCACGGCGGCACCGCCGAACCCACTCTGCTAGGTACACCTGCTTCTTGTCTGCAGAGCGTATTAATGGCGGACGAGCACAGAGCACTTCACAGAGAACAACCCCAAATGAATACACATCAGATTTTTCAGTTAGCTGCTGTCGTCTGTAGTACTCTGGGTCTAGATAACCGAAGCTCCCTTTAACCACCGTGCTAATGTGTGCGTTCGACATGTTCGCGGGCCCCACTTTTGATAACCCAAAATCAGAAACCTTCGCGACCCATTTCTCATCGAGTAAGATGTTAGTGGTTTTTACATCGCGGTGGATGATTGTCTGATTGGCTCCTGTGTGAAGGTAGTGCAACCCCTTTGCGGCACCAATGCAAATTTGGAGGCGTTGATTCCATGTGAGAGGCTGTTCGTTGTCTCCGTATAAGTGGCTGCGGAGTGTTCCATGAGACATATAATCATAGACTAGAATCATTTCCTTACCATCGTTGCAGTACCCGATGAGGGAGACGAGATGGAGATGGCGAAGCTGCGAGAGCATCTCAATCTCTGTTTTGAACTCGTGGGCGCCCTGTTTTGAACCTGGTTTCAATCGTTTAATTGCCACTTGGGTGGCATCGTTGTCGATGTAGCCTTTATACACGTTACCAAATCCACCAACGCCAATGATGAAATTGTCGTCAAAATTCTTGGTGGCCGCTTGAATCTCCGGCAATGAAAAGTAACGGCATAGATTAGAGGGGAGATTTGAGTTGCGGGTCTTACTTGATTTGTTTGATTTGTTCGTTGATGTCGAGTACAGAGCCCACCACGAAGCTCCATCGCTTGAGGTTTCGTCGGTAAATGTTCTTCGCCGGAAGAAAAACAAACCCAGAGCTAATATGGCGACAACACCCACGATCACCACCGGTATTACAACCGCCACCGTTTTACCGGAATTCTTCTTTGGTGGGATCGACGGAGGTGGAGATTGGATCACCGTCGTGATAGGTGGGTCTGGGTTTTGACCACCGAGATTACCATTTGAATCGTTTAATTTGAAGATTTCTATACCATTCAAGATCACATTGGCGTATCTCGTCTTAAAATCATCTGGGTTTGGTTGGAGCGTAACAGAGAGGTTCACTTTCTTTTGATCACCACCAGGCACAAGCACAGCGTAGTCTCTGTAAATTGGACTATTTTTCCCACCGGCTCGTGGAAACACATCGAATTGTGGCTCAGCCGTATAGTCTCTAATGTAGATCAAGAACACTCTGTCACCGGCAGCAGTGATATTATCCTCGAACTCGCAGAAATGAAGACGAAGCATGTAAGTGAACCCAGGATCTACAGGGTACTCCCATGTGAGGTTATGGCCCTTGTTAAAATTCCTATTCGGTCCCATGGTCCGGGCAGTTCGATACACATTTTCTGGTGCCGTGTATGTGGGTATTTTAATGTAATTGAGATGAACAGAAAGATTAGTAGGTTGAGCAAATAAGTCACTATCCAACAAATTACTTTCCTGTAACCAGGTTCGAAACATTCCAGTGTCTTGGGAGGGGGAGATGAATTTTCCACCCATATTCATTCTATATACCAATTCAAGAGCCGTGTTGTTTTCAACTGGGATGAACTGATTATCAATGTTGACAAGCTTCAACCCTCTACCGCCTTGGTCATTGGGGTTTGGTGGGGTGTAATAAAAATCATCTGGCATGGATACAATCTCAATCCCATTGATAAACGCATAGGAGTCTTGATTTGTGGGAGTAAATGTAAGGTTAAGCTTCACACCATTTCCCTCTGCGTACACGCAGAACTCACGGAAAATCGCACCGGATGCAGGATCGGAAGCGTCCGCATTGACAGAGGCATTGAAATCACGGAGGAGAGTACGGAGGCCAGTTTTGACGGAGAATAGGGCTTTGGAGCGGTGGAAGTTTTTGTAAGGAGCGGAGTAGAAGTAGAGGCGAATGAATTTCTGGCCAGGACTCAGCGGAAAGGAGTATGTGAATTCAGAGTGGGATAGGCGTGCTGTTGTGTAAGGGGGGTCGGTGATAGGAGAGGATTGCGTTTCCGCTTGGGAAGTGAGCGATGCGTTGTTGTGATGGAGATCGGAAGGGAAGAATTTGGAGCGTTCGTCCCCGACCCAGAGGCGGTTGTCCTTGGAGTCGGAAGAGTTTCCAGGGGAGCCGCAATCGAGAAAGATTTTGTCGGTGGGGTTGAAGGGCGGTGGCGTGTCACCAAGAACAGGAAGGTAGAAAGACAAAGCGAAGAATAGAAGGGTTGCTGTGGTTGTAGAAGCAGGTTTGGATGTGCAGTCCGCCATTAGATAGAAGAGGAGAGGCAGAAGGAAGTTGAGCAAAGAGGAAGAGGAGTTGTAGAAGAAAAGAGAGAGGGAAGGGAAGAGGAAGTCTAAGGTTGAAAAGTCTTGGTTTGTTTTGTCCCCAATGAACAATTCCTTAAACTTGACCAGAAATGTGTCACTATCTGTTTGGTTAATTTTTATACACAAAATGGAGCAACTTGGCATTGGTCATTGTTACAATTAGCATCCGTGAATGGTCGAAGATGAAAAACAAATATGTGATTGAGACAACTAATTAATCTTATTGGATGTTTAAATTTAAAGAGGTAGGTAATTCAGTGGTGGTGGGTCTTTGCCGTTGAGTCTCATCTACGAAAAAGGATCTTTCGTGTAAGCTACCATTGATAGGAGTGCATATGGTCTGAGTTAAGTTGTATTAAGGGGTTGTTTTTTTACCCAACCAAAAGGTCTGGTTGTTGGATTGGTAACCCAACCCAATCCAATCCGAAATATTAATTCAACCCAACCCAACCCTTATAATTCGGGTTGGGTTGGTCCGGGTTGTCGGGTTGGATGTATACCCCTAGCTATTGCCTAAGTATTATGCATTCTTGGTGGCCGAGGTGACCGTTCATTCCACTAGTATTTGAGCTATTTCCCAATTTTAATTCACTTTTATAGACTTTGTCATTCTTTTTTAAATAATAGGAAAAAAAAAAGGGAAAAACGTTTACTATTATCTCTTTTCTTTTTCTTGTTTTATTATTTTATTTCAAGTGAGGTCGAAAATATGAACCGTTTGATAGGTATTTTAGGATTCATTTTTACCTCAAAATATGGTCGGTTATGAGTTATCCCTACACACGACCCACACGTTCGAGTGTGAATCCCCAAGATGCTCGCACACCCCCTAGACCCTCTCTGGTCAAGCTAATCTTTAGCGACGTCTGGAGGTCAACGAAACCCCTTGGTGTCATGCTTCCTATGAATACCCTCATCATCATACTGTGCGCGTCCGCACTCATCGTCTCTAGGGAAGTATCTCTACGCTTATGAACATACAAAATGCATGAGGTCCCTCTAAATTCCATTTTATCATCTCTTCTGACACAACTCTCTAGTTTCATATCTTTGTTACATTAAATAACACATGCTCGTTGGATATTTATATTAATATCATTTTCATGCTCTTATGGTTGTGTCCTATATCGGTCTATAGACATGATGAAATATGACACTCATCATCATATAGCATGCTTAATATGGAAAACATCAACATATTAAGACAAACATTATACAATCATCATACAAATCATATCACCATAAAGTGCATCAAGCATATCAAGTAGGTCATACATTAAACTATATAATATTATGCACATCATCAAGCATCATAACTCATACATCATCATGTACTAGTATACAATATCATACGATACCGCTCATATATCATCATAACTCATACATCATAAATTGTAACTCATATAATTTCTAGCATATCCTATACTAAGGTCACTTGCTTGGTTGGTCTTAGCTGAAGTACTCCCAAATTTAATTAACGTAAGCTCTCATTCCTCGAGAGCTACTTCAAAGGTTGTCGGGGTTTACTTCCTATCGCACCGTTCATCACCTTTCATTAGTATTTCACATTTTAATTAATAATCCAACTAAAAATGTGAAATACTGCTAAAAAATGGTCTCAATTACCTTATCGAGGCCGAAAAAAGGTTCGGGAGCTTGGAACGGTGGAAACTGGGTCAAAAATTGAAAATTGAGTCGAATAGTCACCACCAGCTGCCGCACCGTCCAAGCCGCTCATGTCGAAGGGCTGCTTGCGCCGCGACTTGACACGTGGTGCACTTGAGCGGGCCACGATAGCGCAGAAGGCTTCAACTTGAGGTACGGTTTGGGTCTGCAGGCGGGTCACGAGCTTTGGTTGTAGTCTGGGCTATTGGGCTGTTGTGACGTGGGCTGCTATGCCGGACTTGTCTTTTGGGCCTCGGATGCGGGTTTGCAGACGGGTTAGCAGTTATGGGCAGCGGGTCTTGGGCCGTTGCAGGATGGGCTAGCTGAAGACACAGGTTAGGTCGCGGGTATCCGATTCGGGTCCGACTCGAATCCTACAGATCCTTTCTTCTTCGCCCGATTTTCTGTGCAATTTTTTTATTCTATTTGTCTCTCCTTATCATGACTATTCCCGGCGTTCTTCCTCGTCGTACTCCTCCTCGATCCTTCTGTTAGACCTTCTGCTTCTCTTCCACGAAATTTCGCGGCTTGTAGGCGCCTAGGATGGCAGATCTTCAAAGTTCTCAAAGATTTGAATTTTTCGATCCTTTTTCGACGATGATTTGTCTCGGAGGAATGCCAAATGTCTCGTAGATGGTCGTAGGGTCATCAGAGATCTCTTTAGTGGTGTATTTCAAGTGTTTTAACACTAAAAAAAAAAAGAAAAAAAAGTCGGTCAAAGTCAGAGGGGCACTCTGCCCATTATAGGGGGTCTTGAGGATTTTCCACAAAACACCTACAAAAGAGAAAAGTGAGAAAGAAAGTTGAGAGGGAACAGTAACCCGCCGGACTTCTCGTCGGAGAACCATCATCGAAGTTCACTCTCGACCAAGACTTACACGCTGGAACGTCTTCTTGAAGAAAATGATGACTTGTGTAGTTGAGATTCCATCTTCCGTCTAATGTCTTTTGAGCAAATCGCTGTGAGAGAAAATCGTTTAACGGAGGAGAAATAGCCGAAGAAAATTTGTTGGAAGAAAAAAATAGAAAGCCCAAGAAAATAACAGAAATAGGAAGAGAACAAAAGCTTTGAGATTTTTGCTGAAAAACACGGTGATTTATTTCTCATTATATTGACATATTTAAATAACAATTCTACTCTAAAAATGGCCCAAGTGGCCAATAAACCTGTGTCACTTCCCTGTAAACATGGCCCAAATGGCAGCTAAAAATACGTTAATCCATTTGACGTGTATGTCAAATGGTCAAAAGAAAATATTCAACTAACTAATTTGAGTAAAAACGTGAAAAAACTAAATAAAGAAAACCGCAGGCTTTTATCTAACAATCTCATCCTAAAATTGTGGTCTATCTACCTTATTATTTGAACTTCGATCTTTGAACGTAGTTCCATAAATTTTACCCGCGCCAGAGACTTGGTGAAGATGTCTCCAAGCTGTTCCTCTGTTCGGATGAAGTCAATCTTGATAAGCCCTTGATTTGCACACTCCCGAATGTAATGGAACCTGATCTCTATGTGCTTGCTTCAGTCGTGCAAAACTGGATTTTTGATCAGGAAGATCGTAGCTTTGTTGTCCACGTATAGCATTGGTGGATCGCCTTCTGATGAGTTCTTCCATCAGCCGCGCAAGGCAGACCCCCTGTCTGGTTGCAGTCGAAGTGGCGATGTACTTTGCTTCGCAAGAAGACAAATAAACTACCTTTTGTTTAGTTGATCGCCAGCAGATCGCGCTGCCTGAGAGGAAGTAAATCATCCCGCTAGTGCTCTTACGATCATCAACGTCATCGGCCATGTCACTATCACTGTAGCCGACCAGCTCAAGCTTCTCCTTTTCTCTCCCTGCACAGTATCTCACACCCCAGCCTCTAGTTCCGGCCACATAGCGCAGGATGCGCTTGACAACCACAAGATGCTCCTCCCTAGGTGCTTCCATAAACCTACTCACGTATCCAACGGAATAAGCGAGGTCAGGGCATGTCACTATCACTGTAGCCGACCAGCTCAAGCTTCTCCTTTCCTCTCCCTACACAGTATCTCACACCCCAGTCTCTAGTTCCGGCCACATAGCGCAGGATGCGCTTGACAGCCACAAGATGCTCCTCCCTAGGTGCTTCCATAAACCTACTCACGTATCCAATGGAATAAGCGAGGTTAGAGCGTGTGTTTACCAGATAGCGCAGGCTCCCGACAATGCTGCGGTAATTGGTGGTGTCGACTGCCGTCGTAGTGCCGGCCTTCCTTAGCTGGAGTCGGGCCTCCATTGGCGTCCTTGTAGGGTTACTATCTGCTAGCCCAGCTGTCTCCAACAGCTTCTTTGCGTACGCACATTGACAGATGGCGATACCGGCAATACTCTGTTGCACTTCGATACCGAGGTAGTAGCTGAGCACGCCGAGATCGCTCATCTTGAAGTTCTTTGACATCTACCTCTTGAATCTTCTAAGAACTTCCATGTCGCCTCCAGTGATTATGAGGTCATCGACGTACACTCCCACAATCAGCCGCTGCTCGTCGTGGCCATGCGTGTACTTGCCATACTCAAAGGCACACCGCTTGAACTTCAGCGACAACAGGGTATTGTCGAGCTTCACGTTCTAGGCTCGTGGTGCTTGCCAAAGCCCGTATAGTGCCTTGTGCAGGCGCAGTACCTTGCTGGGATTGTCGTTGTCTAGGAAGCCAGGTAGTTGTCGGACGTAGACAGTCTCGTTCAACGCTCCGTTGAGGAAAGTGGACTTCACGTCCATGTGGTGGACCTCCCAAGAGCAATGTGCCGCACTCGCCAACAACAGACGGACAGATTCCAACCTTGCCACCGGCGCGAATACCTCTTCGAAGTCCACTCCTTGCTTCTGGACATAGCCATTCGCCACCAGACGGGCCTTGTGTTTTATAACTTCTTCCTCTTCATTACGCTTTAGTTTGAACACCCATTTGAGTCCTATGGCTCGGTGTCCTGATGGCATGTCCTCCAAACTCCACGTCTTATTCTCAGTGATGGACACCATCTCTTCCTGCATTGCCTTCAGCCAGCACGGGTTCCTTTCTGCTTCGGCGAAGGAGTTCGGTTCATCCGTGCTAATGGCATGCAATTCGACCACCTCTTCTTCCAGCTCGTGCGCCGCCAGTCCCAGTGGTTAACCTTCTCCCAGTAGGTCTTCAATCCTCCAGTACCTGACCGCTAGACCATCATCATGATTCGCATCCAGCGTCGAGTCCGTAGTACGTAGTGTTATGAACTCCACTGGTTCAGGGGGCATAGCAGGAGTTGTGGTTGGTGTTGGCGTACGCGTGCCTGGTGCAGCTGCTAGCGGCGGTGACAGTGCTCGATACTGCACTCCTCCTTCTCCCGACTCGGTGACGAGGTACTCCACCATGAATAGATTTGGATTTTGGTCCGCCTCGATCACGTTGTTCCACCACCAGAAGGTGTTCTCGTTGAAGACGACGTCGCACGACACATGAGCTCGCCCCCCCTCCCCCCGCGCGTAGGATCATAGAGCCTGTACGCCTTGCTCTCGGGTTCGTAGCCGATGAAGACGACCTTCAGCCCCTTGGGATCGAGTTTGGCGAGGTTGGGACGCGTGATCTTCATGTATGCGACACAGTCGAATACTCGTAGATGATGTACCGTTGGCTTCTTGTTGTACCAGGCCTCGTGTGGCGTCTTCCCGTTGAGGCTTCACGTTGGCGATCGATTGAGGAGGTAGACGGCCGTCATGACCGCCTCTCTCTAGAACCCCCTAGACATCCCGACCGTCATCAGCAGTGATCTTACCGTCCCAACGATGGTCTGATTTTGGCGCTCCACCATCCCGTTCTGTTGGGGAGAGTAGGGCGCCGTTAGGTGCCGCTGCATGCCGAGCTCGTTGCAGTACTTGCCGAAACTAGCCGAGGTGAATTCTCTGCCTCAGTCCGTGTGCAGTACTCGTATCTTCTTCCCGCATTCGGCCTCCGCTCACACTTGAATGTGCTTAATCGCCTCTGCCGCCTCACTTTTCGCTTGCAGCAGGATCAGCCACATGAAACGACTTTTGTCATCGACTAGCAGGAGGAAGAGGGTCTTGCCGCCTGGGGTCGCCTGCTTGATGGGCCCGCAGATATCGTCGTGCACAAGCTCTAACAGCTCATCGACGCGGTAGGATGCCTGAGACGGAAAGGGGGTGCGCCTCTACTTGCCAATGAGACACCCGTCGCATAGCCTGTTCACGCCTTCGATTGCCAGCAAACCGTATACCATCTTCTTCTTGTGTAGTTTTTGTAGAGCAGGAAAGCTCAGGTGCCCGTACCTTGCGTGCCACCTCCAAGCTACTTCTTCGGTCCTGGCCAAGAGGCTGACCAGCTACTCTATCTCCAACTCCAGGATGTAAAGGCGGTTTACCGTGCGCCGAACTTGCATGAGCAGCCGTCGTCGATCATCGCAAATCTTGAGTAGCCCGCGCTCGATGGCAATGTAGCAGCCAGCCTCATCGAGTTGAAGTAGATGCCGGTGCTTGTGCTACTCGCCCCTCTCGTCAATCTGAGCGAACACTCGCTCCTCCTTCAGCTGAATCGGCTCTCCAGTCGGTGCCTTTGCTACGCCCAACTGGAGCTCTTCTTCGGGACCCGAATCCTCATCGACAAGACTCATCGGAGCAGCTACGCCGTCGATTACTTCCATAGATTTGGAATCGGAATTGGTGACGTCGGATAAGATCGATGCGCTCACCATGAAAAGAGCCGGCTCTTCCTCCTCAGATTGGGCCACATGGGCCTTCTCCTTGTTTCTGAGCTTGCTACATCAATTTTTTCTCAGGTGGCCTTTCTTCCCACAGTTCGAGTACTTGATTGATCCGCCATCAGTCGACTCCTTCTTTTGATCCTCTTCTTTCTCCCGCACGCGCGCCTTTCGAGCACTAGATTGGGCCGCCATCAGTCGACTCCTTCTTTTGATCCCCTTCTTTCATGCCTTTCTGTCTCGCTGATGCTCCCTCCGAGAGTGGTGATGCTGTTGGCGAGAGACGCTAACATCTCTGGAGGCATAGATCGTAGTATGGCAGCGAACGCCAGCCGATCCTCCCGATACTCGATCATTTCTCCTTCCTCCGGCGTGCTACAACCCTTGAGCCCGTAGGTTGAGGCGTATCAACAAAGACCACTCGTTTTAGTTGGACCTCGTCAGCATCGGGTACTAAAATTTAATGAGACGTTAAAATGATGACATTAGTGGATTAAGTTAAAGCCGTATTTTTTAATTCGATTAACCCTTGTTTCTTTGGTTTGCAAAATCCTCTAAAATCAAACCATTCGGCGGCGTGGAGGAGTGCATGAGCCTATCCCGGGGATGGGCCCCACGACGTGTGTATTTTCGTGCTTTGGTGCATTTTTTCTGCCTTGAACATCTATCCGGGATGGACCCCACGACGTTCTCCAAAATGATATACTATCGGTAGATTAATTTGGTTCTAGTACCACTTGATGTCTTTTGAGCAAATCGTCGTGAGAGAAAATCGTTTGACGGAGGAGAAATAGCCAAAGAAAATTTGTTGGAAGAAAAAAACAGAAAGCTCAATAAAATAACAGAAATAGGAAGAGAACGAAAGCTTTGGTATTTTTGCTGAAAAAACACGATGATTTGTTTCTCATTATATTGACATATTTAAATAACAATTGTACCGTAAAAATGGCCCAAGTGGCCAACTAAACTTGCTCCCCTTTGTAAACATGGCCCAAATGGACCGCTAAAAATATGGTAATCCATTCGACATGTATGTCAAATGGTCAAAAGAAAAGATTCAACTAACTAATTTGAGTAAAAACGTGAAAAAAAAACTAAATAAAAAAAAATCGCAGGCTTTTATCTAACATGGTCAAGATCCGAGAGAAATCCGCAAGGTAAGATCTCGAATGTTCCTCTTCAGATCTAAGATCTTCCTTTGGAAATAGAATGCTAAAGTTTGTTATCTTCATTTACGGAAGATCCACCGCTGATTTCGCTAAGAAAATCGGACGAAACGTTGAGATCTGAGAATTTTTTCAAGAACGGTAAGGATGTTAACGGACCTCCTTCTGATGCTCATAACTCGTCATATGGTTAAGAAAAAAAAAATATATATATACTAGCACCTAGTTTGTAGTACGATCTAAAACTTTGATGATGAAATCATTTCAGTTTGGACTAGAAATCGGGAGATAAAAAATGAGAAGGACGTCAGAAAACTAATCGGAAATTCATTTGTCTATTAGGAGGAGAGAGAAGGCGATGGCGTGCCACATGTCAACCGAGGAGAGGTCTCCCGTGCACCGATAGCCACCAGACATGCGTCGAACGCCGTCTAGAGCGACGCAGCTTCCAGTCTTCTAGCGACACGCGTCCGTGGCAGCGTCAACCCGACTCACGTTCCTCAGTCGACCCGGTACCCGCGCGACGAAACAAACCGCAGCGATCCGCGTCCACTCGAACCGAATCGACGACCCGCGGCTGCAGAAAAGCGCGCGCGTGGAACCTGCGACTGGGCGTAACTCGGCACGTGGTTAGCGCGTGTAAGTGTGTTTTGGCCCGTTCGACTTCTGTTTGCCTGATTTTCAACCCGATTCCTATTCTAACCAAATTTTTATATGATTTAAGACCTAGTTCAACAAAATCAGAGTATTTGGACACTCTACTCCGTAAGGGCATACGTCATCCAAGTAAGTCGCCACATGATATTTAGGAAGAGATACTTGTAGGAATCGCTTGGTTGCATGCATGCTAGTCTATTTCCTTAGATGTAACTTTCCATGGATTGATTGTAGGTATTTTTGTTGCTAAGAGTATGGTGAAGGGAATGAACTCTTCATCCATGTAGCGGAAGCATTAGGAACCGTTTTGATTTTATTATGAATTAAAACAAAAACAATGAATACGAGAGAACTCTACCTTTGTAGAAACTCTAGCTTGCAAGACTCCTCGGAGTATTCCAACCATGCAGAAGTTCTTCAATATTTCACAAGATCTTCCTTGCTATGACTCGAACACAAGGTCAAGGCTTGTGGGAGCCTCTTGAAAGAAAATCTCAAAAAGATTGGAGAAAGAGTTTCGAGAATTCTTTAGAGATGTAATTTCATTCTCCACAGAAAGTGGGAGAGATTGGTGTATCTTTGGCTCAACCCGAGGGTCCTATTTATAGGGACTCTTGGAGAATCTTTGCCAAATAATGTATTTGCATATTTAATATATTAGGATATAATACCTTATATAAATCATTTTTAGATATTATAACATATCCTAATATATATATTTAATTAATTTGAATCTCATTCAAATTTTAAATATATTTTTATTTAATGTATCAAAATACATTAATCGATTTAATATTTAATTGTATCAAATACAATAAATATATATATATTTTTTAATATATCTAATATATTAAATATTAATTTGAACCTTTAAATTAATACATTTTTCTCCATTTGTATTTAACATATATAATATATTAAATATTAATTACCCTTCAAATTAAATATATTTTTTATATTTATTTAATATATCTAATATATTAAATATTAATTTGACATTTCAAATTAAATTTATTTTCTCGTTTATATTTAATATATCTAATATACTAAATATCAATTTGAACACTTCAAATTTTCTTTCAAATAAATGGAACCTTTTAGCGATACTATGAGCTAGCAAGGGGACCTTATGGACCTACAGAAGCTCCAATGATACAAAATTAATTAATTAAACTCTTTAATTAATCAATTTTCATTCATTAACTATAAGTCACTCTACTATAGACCTAGAGTTGCACTCTTATGCACTGTAGGACAAGTTATGTCCATTGATATAACCATTACAAGCAAGTCGATCCTTCACGAGTTGTTCATACTTACAGCTGGGTCAAAAGTCCGTTTTACCCCTATAATTACATCTTTCACCTTAAGTACCACTAATTCTCTAATGAACAATTTGTTTATGATCCAATCATAAACCAAGTCCCTCTCGGGCCAATGAGAGGGTGGGGCCCCATTGTTCAAGTCCCGAAATCAGTACTTATGAGAACAACTCATCTACTTTCCTTATATGGAAAAGAGTGAATTCCATCTCATGATATTATGTTCCCAACTCCCTATTTGGTCAAGTCCCCAAAATGGTAGGCATATTGAATCGGCTAACCGAGCCATTCTCACCCATGTAAATTAAAGGACAAGCCCTCACAGGCAGGAGTTCATAACTCACTCAAGATTAAGATCGAGTCGCATATGATCATCATGTGAAATATTAATCTTCTCAATTAACGGATTTATAAAGAGAGGTTAAATATTTCTTGGTCCAGTCTTATACAAACTCATTGTATAGGATACCCCCACTTGCATGTCTGCACATGAACGATTTGGATCAAATCATTTGTAACGATTACAAAGTGGGCCGTATCGATAGTGTTACCCAAATAAGGCACCCAACCTTATCCATATACTATAGACTCTTTAGGTTATTACTTGAACACGATCCTCTTGTATGTCAACCACATACTGTTCAAGATTACATAAATAACCTTGGATTTTCATACAATGGATAACAATTAAATTACAAATAAAATAATAAAAATTATTCTTAAAAACTAAATAATTAATTACGAAGCTTTAGGGCATAAATCCCAACACATTGATGTATCATGGAGAATTATCTAAGTGTTGCGTCTATGTTTTAAGCTTCTACTTTATATGTATATGTTTAATTCATGTTGAAAGGAGGAAGGGAACTTGTGAAATCTGCGCTCTAGGAGCTTGATGGATATATCGCCCCGTTGAGCATGTTTGTTTATTATTGCATGAATGTTGTATGATGATGCTAGATATAATGGGCACACTGTGTTAGCTTTCATGATTAAGTTTAACGATAAGACTAGGGTTTTGTGGTTAGAGTGACAAGTCCCTAAGTGAAGACCTAACTCTCCCCTAGGAGCCTAAGAAACTACCACGACATATGAACCACCTCTAGAGTACCCTTAGGTTACTTGTGTGTGATTGGTGTTTTAGCTTCGTGGGGGACCAGGGGGTTCCTGATCAGGACTCGACTGCTCTATAGTCATTTTAGCATGGGAAACGGGAGACCTACGCTGTAACAGACTATTTAGCTGGATGGGATAGGGGGAGGTAGCCCTCCCCGAACATGGGGATTACCATGGGACTAGGGGGTTGCAGCTCACTTCCTAGGTAAGACACTAGGTAGTCTCATAGCCATGCCGAGGTAGCTACTTGTAGGGCACCAGTCAAACACAAGTTGGCATAAGGGAACTCTTAGGGTTTAAATGAAAGGACAAAAGAACCAAAGAAGCCCCAAGGAGCTTAGACTAAAACTAGATGTCCTAGAGCTAAAGTAAAGTCCCTGGTAAATTGTTAAGATTAGGATGCGATAAGAGCCTACATGTAAGTGGCTTACTAAATATAAATTTTTATACTCATCCTTGCTATATCTTTCTTTTTCAGGTACGTGAGGCGTTGGGCCAAGAGAGGGCGCGTTGAGAGTTGTGGATTGTCACAGAGGAAAGCGTGTCCTGGGGCGTCAGTCCGGTCTTACCTATTAGTACACTTTGTCCTTCATGTGTTCTTCCATTGTCTAAAACTAGTCACCTATGGTCTCTTTGTATTGAAACGCTCTTCTTACGAAATAAATGATTGATTTTTGAAATGATGTTTTCCTTTGAATTTCTTGCATACACACTACACGTCATAGTCATTTTGAGTCACGACTTGTGGTTAAATATTGGGTCGTGACAGTAGGCGCCTAGGATGGCAGATCTTCAAAGTTCTCAAAGGTTCGAATTTTTCGATCCCTTTCCGAAGATGATTTGTCTAGGAGGATTGCCACATGTCTCGTAGATGGCCGTAGGGTCGTCAGAGATCTCTTTAGCGATGTATTTCGGGTGTTTTGACGTTGGTTTTTGGTTTTTTCGTTCGTGGGTTTTGTTTTGGGGTCATCGCCGGAAAACTTCGTCAACTTCTCTCTCCCTCTTTCCTCGCTCTTTTTCTCTTCTATAGGTGTTTAGGGAGCGTGCCGAGGGGTCAGGAATGGCGTTTGGCTGGAGGTTTTGGACGAGTTGTGGGGGTCGGCGACTGAGTTTTTTTATTTTTTTATTAATATTATGATTCGTTACATTGAACATATTACTATGAGATTAAATATAGATTACTATGAACTAAATTTAATGTCTTATAGATTTACTCAATTAATTTTTATACATACATGTACTCCAAGTCACTCGAGTTTGAATATAGAGTTACACTCTCGTGCACTATATGATAGGTTGTGTTCATGGATTTATAATTGTTCTATACAAGTCATCTTCTAGAAGTTGTTCATTATATTGCTATAAGTACTTCTTATACCTTAAGTACCATTGATCCCAACCATAAATTAAATCTAGCTTAGGCTATTGAGAGGGCGTGTGTCACGACCCACTTGTTTAGGCTTTGAATTATGGACCACAATATAGACTAACACTCGGTGAGAGAAAAATACGGTAAAATTTCTACTTGTGATAACTTAGATTTCCTTAAAATACGGAGAAATACTATGCATTGCCATATTGATGGACATGCATACGCATAAGGGGAAGTAAGCAAAGATTTTCCAAACTTGGCGTAAGGGGAAGTAAGCAAAGATTTTCCAAACAGCCAAGTTGCCTTGACACACTTAGAGCCGGGGAGAAGTTCAAACAAGAATGCCTCTAGGGACTGATTGAAGTCATCATGGACACTTAGGCAACTGCAAATAGAAACAGGGCGAGGGCAAATAGAAACAGGTCGAGGGCAAAGTAGCATGCCTACAGTGCAAACACAAGCACGAGGGTGAGTGCTTGATGGGGATGAGAGCATGTTTTGTATGTGGCAAGTTAGGCCACAAATTAGCAGAATGCTAACCAGCCGACATACAAAATAAAAAAAACAACCCTTCCTCCCATAATCTTGTTCTCCTGTAATTATTACTGCAAATCCAAAAAACACAAAATAAAAATAAAATTATTTGCGGTTCTTCTTCATTATCTTCCGGCAGGGTTCTTAATCTCAGAAAAAACAGTACCAGACATCCCTTTATTATATGTATAAATCGAGCCATCACTATTGCTTGTCGTCACATAATTGCTCATTCCCGACTCCGACTCCATTCTCCGATCACCAGTACTACTAAACAATGTCTCATCCACCAACCACTGTTCTTCGCCAATATCCCTCTCGCCGCCGCCCACATACTCTTCCTCTCCCTTCTTTTTCGACGCCTCCTGTAATTGCAACGCAAACTCCAATCCCCACACCACATCCTTCATCGACGGCCGCTTCACTCCCTCATCTTCAATGCAACTCACAGCCATCTCAATAAACTTCCTCAAGCATTCCGGCGTAATCTCATTCCTGATATTCGGGTCAATGATTTGCGCCACTGTGTTATCACGGCGGCACCGCCGAACCCACTCTGCTAGGTACACCTGCTTCTTGTCTGCAGAGCGTATTAATGGCGGACGAGCACAGAGCACTTCACAGAGAACAACCCCAAATGAATACACATCAGATTTTTCAGTTAGCTGCTGTCGTCTGTAGTACTCTGGGTCTAGATAACCGAAGCTCCCTTTAACCACCGTGCTAATGTGTGCGTTCGACATGTTCGCGGGCCCCACTTTTGATAACCCAAAATCAGAAACCTTCGCGACCCATTTCTCATCGAGTAAGATATTAGTGGTTTTCCATCGCGGTGGATGATTGTCTGATTGGCTCCTGTGTGAAGGTAGTGTAGCCCTTTTGCGGCTCCAATGCAAATTTGGAGGCGTTGATTCCATGTGAGAGGCTGTTCGTTGTCTCCGTATAAGTGGCTGCGGAGTGTTCCATGAGACATATAATCATAGACAAGAATCATTTCCTTACCATCGTTGCAGTACCCGATGAGGGAGACGAGATGGAGATGGCGAAGCTGCGAGAGCATCTCAATCTCTGTTTTGAACTCGTGGGCGCCCTGTTTTGAACCTGGTTTCAATCGTTTAATTGCCACTTGGGTGGCATCGTTGTCGATGCCTTTATACACGTTACCAAATCCACCAACGCCAATGATGACATTGTCGTCAAAATTCTTGGTGGCCGCTTGAATCTCCGGCAATGAAAAGTAACGGCATAGATTAGAGGGGAGATTTGAGTTGCGGGTCTTACTTGATTTGTTTGATTTGTTCGTTGATGTCGAGTACAGAGCCCACCACGAAGCTCCATCGCTTGAGGTTTCGTCTGTAAATGTTCTTCTTCGCCGGAAGAAAAACAAACCCAGAGCTAATATGGCGACAACACCCACAATCACCACCGGTATTACAACTGCCACCGTTTTACCAGAATTCTTCTTTGGTGGGATCGACGGTGGTGGAGATTGGGTCACCGTCGTGATAGGTGGGTCTGAGTTTTGACCACCGAGATTACCATTTGAATCGTTTAATTTGAAGATTTCTATACCATTCAAGATCACATTGGCAAATTTCGTCTTGAAATCCTCGGGGTTTGGTTGGAGCGTAACAGAGAGATTCACTTTCTTTTGATCACCACCAGGCACAAACACAGCGTAGCAGAAAAGAGAGAGGGAAGGGAAGAGGAAGTCTAAGGTTGAAAAGTCTTGGTTCTCACAACACTAATGAACGGAATTACATGGTTCGGAGAGAAAAGTTCTCATACATACACAGCAACCAATCACTAATAAACAAAGTGTTACTAGTGAATAACTTACTATCATACTAGAAACACTCTCACCCATATGTCACTCAAGAAATACAGACACTCAAAACTCCCCAAATCTCACTCTTAAATTCCGATGATCTGTTTAAATCTAATTCAAATAACCAAAATCTAATTCAAATAACCAATCAAATCTAATTCAAATAACCAATCAAATCTAATCCAAATAACCGAATCAAATCTAATCCAAATAATGATGACACAACAATCTCTAATAGTTCTTGAGTAGGAGCAACCAAATCAGGAGAGAACACCACCTTCTCCACCTGCTTCAATGCCTCGTCATTATTTTCACTCATCGAATGTCACATCTCGACTATTAACAATCTTACTTGTTTCTGGACACTATAACCTATAGCCCTTCACACCTTTGCTAAAGCCCATAAACTTGGCTTTTTTTGCTCTAAGATCCAGCTTTGAGTCTGTCACATGATAATAAGCGGGACACCCAAACACATGCAATTTATCATAATCACTAACCGGAGTACTTGACCATACCTCAATAATATAAATACATATGACATAATTTGGGCATTAACTTTTTTGGAGGCATTAGAAGCGAATTGCAACCCATGCATGACATACATATGCATGACATAATTTCTTTATGTGAAAACATTCATTTCAAACAACTTCATAAAATGATGTTATGGACTTGTACGTTTACAAAAGGGTCCTAAAACAACACAAAGAAAATATTCAAAGTAAATTAAAATAAACCAGAAAAAATATTAAAAGAGTAATGCATGATATTAATCTAAAATCTACGAAATAAATGTAACTACCCTATGCAGGTTCCATGGTCTTCGATGCGATGTCATCGTCAACCGTACGAGAGTGTCTTGCCTTTACTTGAAATAGAAAAGTAGCACGTGGCTTTGGTATTTCCCTGCTATTGGGATCAGGGAATGCAAACACATGCATGAATAGAGACCCCTATCATTTAAAACCATAGTTTCTTAGGTGGACTCCAGTTCGGACAAAATGGATGTGAAGTACTTCCCTACACATGACCCACACATGCGAGCATGGGCCCACCAGGCGGGCTCGCACACTCCCTACGCCTGCTCATCGAGCTAGTTGGCTGTAGACGGATGCCTAGAGGTACGGTGACCGTCGTGCATGATAGTAATCTCATCATCATAGTGTACGCGTCCGTATTCATCATAAAAGGAGAAATATCCCGATGCGTGTGAACATATAGTATGCATGAGATCCTTATACTTTTCATCTTAAATCATTCATGCGACACAACGCCATACATTCCTCATATATTACCCTAGGTAACATGCATGCGTAAGCTTTTATAATTAAATAATTCATAACATTACGTAGGAGTAGTGCATCAGAAAACTCCTCATTGCCATACATGTTGTAACCTGTCATATATTTCATTCCCAAGCATATTCATGTCATAACGCAACATGACATCTCACACATTCATATCATCGTAACATGGCATATCAATATAACGCATCATACATCTCATGTCATCATAACATATCACATCATCATAAAATATTATAGCATCATAATATATTATAGCATCATAATATATCATATCATCATAGCAATACATATCATCATAACACATCATATCAAACACATGATACGTACAGGGGCCACTAGACACGTGTCATCATGCGTAAGAATATTCTTTCGACCGTGCTAATAGTAGGGTCACTTACTTGGATGGTCTTAGCCGAAATTCTATCTAACTCCCAATGAGCTTGCTTTCGTCCCTCGAATTCGTTCTCACTTATGCTGAGGCTTCACCTATTTTGAATATTCACATAATTGCCTAAAATCAAATTCCTAACTTAATTTAATTAAACTGAGAAAACGGGGCTTATACTGACCTTAACCTCTTTTAATAAGGTCAAAATTCAGCTTCGGAAGGGTAAAAAATATAGGAATTGGTGCAAAAGTCTAAGATTCGAGCTGAATAAGTTGTTTTCCAGCCACTGGAGCCATCTAGTCGAAGTTGAGATGGGCCGAGCCGAACCGAGTCGAGTAACACGCCTCACAGACATGCAAAAAGTTGGTTAGCAATTGCAGGTGGCAAGGTAAGAGATGTAACTTGAGCCAATGTAAGAGTTCTAACTTTCATACATTACGATCATAATTACCTTAAAATAAATAAAATGTCTTAAAATGTAATAATTAAACACCATAACTATAGATTATCATTCACCCAAAATTTATAACCATCAAACAATAAATGAAGGACATCGTTCTTAAAGTTTATATAAAATAATTGAGATGTCTTGGTTCATATCACATGGTAAAGATAAAAAAATCATAGCATAACATATCATAACACTAGAAAAGGACATGTAAAGAAGCTACAGAGTACATGTCATGAATACATCACTCAAGTCATCTAACAAAGTCCAAAGACATTTCAAATAGTAAATCCAATTATTTAGTTGGCTTAAGTCGAAATGACTAAATATTGCAAGCTTGATCTTGTTCCTCGAAATTTAACCCCACATGTGGAGTTTCACACCATAATATTAGAATATTATCATGAAAATTGATTCTGTTGTGCACCAAAAATGGAACAAATGTACTCACAACACCCATGAACGAAATTATACAAAGAGACTCCAAGATATTTACGTGGTTCGAAGAGAAAAGTTCCCCTACATCCACGGGTAGCAACCAATCACTAATAAACAAGGTGTTACAAGTGAATACCTCACTATCACTCCAAAGATTCTCACCAATATGTCACTCAAGAAATACAATTGACACACAAAACTCTCCCAAATCCCGATATCAAATTCCGATGTTCAATACCTATAATATATATAATTCAATCTGGTAGGACTAAATCTAATTCAAATAATCCAATCAAATCTAATCCAAATAACCAAATCAAATCTAATCCAAATAACCAAATCAAATCCAAACTTATGACAATGTACAACAATCTCCACCTTGTCGTAATATCTTCAATATGCTATGTCCTGATTCATAGCCTCTTGCCAGTGCAATCTATTCGGGCTCTGGATAGCATCTTTGTAGTTGTTGGGAAGTCCATCAATCAAAGGGAAAGCATATGTTATCATATCATTAAACCTTGCAGGTTTTCGAATTTCCCTTCGTGGTCTATTCCTGTCGATGGACTCAGGTTTCTTCACTCTTTCATTTACAAGATTTTGCTCCTCAAGGCTTTGCTCCTCCTGTTCTAAGACATCAGAGTTATTATCTATTTGATTAGGTTCTTCAGTAGGAGCAACCATATCAGGAGAGAACACCACCTTCTCCACTTGCTTCAATGCCTCGTCATTATTTTCAATTTTATGCAAAAACATTCCAGACTCATCGAATGTCACATTTCGACTATTAACAATCTTACTTGTTTCTGGACACCATAACCTATAGCCCTTCACGCCTTTGCTAAAACCCATAAACTTGGCTTTTTTTTGCTCTAGGATCCAGCTTTGAGTCTGTCACATGATAATAAGTTGGACACCCAAACACATGCAATTTATCATAATCACTAACAGGAGTACCTGACCATACCTCAAGCGGAGTTTTCCCACCATTTCCAGAAACAGGTAAACGATTCACCAAGTGAACTGCATAATTGAGAGCCTCAGCCCAAAATGCCTTACTCAATCCTGCTTGAGACAATATGCATCGAACCTTCTCTATTAATGTCTGGTTCATTCTCTCAGCAACTCCATTTTGTTGTGGCTTACCAGGAACAGTGAAGTGTTGAACGATCCCTTCATCTCGGCATACTTTAAGAAATGGATCATGAGTATATTCTCCATCGTTGTCTGATCTCAGCTTTTTGATTTTCTTGCCCGTCTGATTCTCTACCATTTTCTTCCACTCTAGGAAGATTTGGAGAACCTCGATTTTGTGCCTCATGGGATACATCCAAACTCTTATCGAGTAGTCATTAGTAAAGGTGACAAACCACCTCTTTCCACCCAATGAGACATTCTTCGTGGGGCCCCATACATCAGTGTGAACATAATCCAAAATGTCCTTTGTTTGGGGTATAGCCGTACCAAACTTCACATTTTTTTGTTTACCAAATATACAATGTTCACAGAAATCAATTTTACCAGTTGTGGCACCCTTAAGGACTCCTTGGTTCACCAATGTCTGAAGCGCCTTCTCACCAGCATGCCCAAGTCTCATGTGCCATAATTTCGATATGTCTTGTTCTTTCAAACTTGCCACAGCAGCATGCCCAATTATTGTGGTTCCGTTGAGGTAGTATATGTTACCTCTTCCAGTTCCTTTAATTTCCACCAAAGCTCCACGAGCTACTTTCAAATTTCCTCCTTCCAAAATGATACGATAACCACTCGCATCCAAAACGCCAAGGGAAATCAAATTTTTCTTCAAGTCAGGAACATACCTCACATCATTGAGTTTTCGTATAACCCCGTCAAACATCTTGATTTGTACTGAGTCGATTCCCGTCATCTTGCAAGTACTATCATTGCCCATATAGACAACTTCACCATTGAACTCTTTGAAGTCCAAAAACATCTCTCTGGTGGGACACATATGATAGGAGCACCCAGAATCAAGAATCCATTCACTGGTTTGGCTGACTGATAGGGAGATTGTCAAGGCATCATCTGTATCAGTGTCGTCATCTCTAACCACATTGGACTTCGACCTCTTCTCTTTTAAGATCGGACAATCTTTCTTCCAATGGCCTTTCTGTCGACAATATGCACACTTATTTTTATCAAGTTTTCTCCAATTATCAGATCTACCTCTCGACTTTGATCGGGACTCTCCACATTCGCTCCTTTTCCAAGTAGAAGTCCTTCCACGAGCAGTGAGAACATTTGAGCTAGAGTCTTGATATGTCTCCTTTTCCTTCTTTTGCATCTCATTACTTATTAAGGCATTTGAAACATCTTCAAAATCAAAATTAGTGATTCCATGTAGTAGGGTCGTTACTAAAAACTCGTAGGATTCCGGCAAAGAATTTAATAACAACAACGCCTTGTCTTCGTCATCAATCTTAACATCAAGATTGAGCAAATCAGTGATGATTTTGTTAAAATCATCCAAATGCTCAGCCATTGAGATACGTTTCTTGTAGTCAAAACGGAAGAGTCTTCTTCAAATAGAGTTTATTTTCCACACTCTTTTGCATATGTTTCGCCTCAAGCTTGTCCCATAGTTCTTTCGCCATGGTTACCTTCATAAATGGATATTTTTTATCCTTGCTAAGACATGATCGAATAATTCCACAAGCTTGCCGATTTAATTTCGTCCATTCTGCTTCTGTCATGTCTTCAGGCATCACCTCTTGGAAAGAAGCATCAAGATCTTGCATGACCAGCAAATCGGTAACTTCGCCTCCCCAAACACCAAAATTATTGGTTCCATCAAATTTCTCTACTTCGAGATTAGAACTCAAAAATCTCGATCCACGCCGTGATTTAATTCCAGATGATTCTGCCATTTGTAATAGGTAATCTGGATGTAACTAAAAACCACAATTCTTGAAAATTGATTTTTCAAGAAAATAAGCACGATTGTGAGCACGTCTAGTAGTCGATGAGGCCAAAACTTTCACAATACCCCAAATACCACAGTCAGGCTCTAATACCACTTGTTGTGCGCCGAAAGCGGAACAAATGTACTCACAACACCAATGAACGGAATTACACAAAGAAATTTTAAGATATTTACGTGGTTCGGAGAGAAGAAGTTCCCCTACATCCACGAGTAGCAACCAATCACTAACAAACAAAGTGTTACAAAACTTATGACAATTTACAACAATTTTGTCTCCAAAAACAATTCCTTGAACTTGACCAGAAATGTGTCACTGTCTGTTTGGTTAATTTTTATACACAAATTGGAGCGACTTGGCATTAGTCATTGTTTACAATTAGCATCCACGAATGGTCGAAGATGAAAAACAAATATCTGATTAAGACAACTAATTAATCTTCTTGGATATTTAAAGTAGGTAATACAGTGGTGGTGGGTCTTTGCCCTTGAGCCTCATCTTAAAAAAAATCGGGTTGAAGAATTTTTTTTTTTACTAAATCCAAAAGTTGGGTTGGTTGGATTATTAATCTAACCCAACTCAACTCCAAAATAGAAGGTTCGTAACCACATTCTACTATTCTACTAGTGTTTGAGCCCTTTCCTAATTTTAATTCACTTTTATAGACTTTTTCATTTTTTTAAAATAATAGGAAACAAAACTAAATTGTTTCATAACTTTTATTATCTCTTTTCTTTTTCTTGTTTTATTATTTTATTTCAAGTGATGCAGAAGATATGAACCATTTCATAGGTATTTTAGGATTCGTTTTTAGCTCAAACTATGGTTGGTGGTTGGTTATGAGTTATCCCTACACACGACCCACACATATGGGTGTGAATCTCCAGGATGCTCGCACACTCTTTAGACCCTCTCTAGTCAAGCTAATCTGTAGCGATGTTCGGACGTCAGCAAAACCCCTTGGTGTCATGCTTCCCATGAATACCCTCATCATCATATTATGCGCGTTCACACTCATCGTCTCTGGGGAAGTATCCCTACGCTTATGAACATACAAAATGCATGAGGTCCCTCTAAATTCCATCTTATCATCTCTTCTTACACAACTCTCTAGACTCATCTCTTTGTTACCTTAAATAACACATGCTTGTTAGATATTTATATTAATATTATTTTCATGCTCTTAGGGTTGGTTTTATGTCGGTCTATCGACATGATGCAATATGGCACTCATCATCATATAACATGCTTAATATGGAAAACATCAACATATTAACACAAACATCATGCAATCATCATACTCATCATATCACCATAAAATGCATCAAGCATATCAAGTACGTCATACATTAAACTTTATATATTATGCACATCATCAAGCATCATAACTCATACATCATCATGTACTAGTATACGACATCATACGATACCGCTCATACATCATCATAGCTCATATATCACACTGTTCGTCACCTTTCGTTAGTATTTCATATTTTAATTAATAATCCAACTAAAAATGTGAAATACGGCTCTAAAATGGCCGTAATTTCCTTAATCGAGGCCGAAAACAGGTTCGGGAGGGTCAGAATGGTGAAAACCGGGTCAAAAATTAAAAACCGAGCCGAATAGCCGCCGCCAGCCGCCGCACCGTCCAAGCCGCTCAAGCCGAAGGGCTTCTTGCGCCGCGACTTGACACGTGACGTTACCTGAGCAGGCTACACTAGCGCAGAAGGCTTAGGGTTGAGGCACGGTTCGGGTCTGCCGGCGAGTCACGGGCTTTGGTTGTAGGCTGGGCTATTGGGCTGTTGTGACATGGGCTGCTGGGTTGGATTGGTCTTTTGGGCCTCAGATGCGGGTTTGCAGACAGGTTAGCAGTTATGGACAGTGGGTCTTGGGCTGTTGTAGGATGGGCTAGCTGAAGATGCGAGTTAGGTCGCGGGTATTCGATTCGAGTCCGACTCGAATCCGACGGATCATTTCTTCTTCGCCCGATTTCCTGCGCAATTTTCTTATTTTGTTTCTCTCTCCTCCGTGACTATTCCCTGTGTTCTTCCTCGTCATTCTCCTCCTCAATCCTTCTGTTAGACCTTCTACTTCCCTTCCATGAAGTTTCGTGGCTTGTAGGCGCCTAGGACAGCAAATCTTCAAAGTTCTCAAATGTTCGAATTTTCCAATCACTTTCTGACGACGATTCGTCTCGGAGGACTGCCAAATGTCTCGTAGATGGCCGTAGGGTCGTCAGAGATCACTTTAGCGGTGTATTTCAGGGGTTTTGACGTCAGTTTTGAGTTTTTTCGTTCGTGGGTTTTGTTTTTGGATCCTCGCTGGAAGGGAGCATGTCGAGGTCGGGAATGGCGTTTGGTTGGAGGTTTTGGGCGAGTTGTGGAGTCGGCGATTGAGTTTTTAAATTTTTTTTTTATTAATATTCTAATTCGTTACATTTAACATATTTCTATGAGCGGAATTATAGAGTACTATTAACTAAATTTAATTTCTTATAAATTTACTCAATTAATTTTTATACATAAATTTAATGTCTTATAAATTTACTCAATTAATTTTTATACATAAATTTAATGTCTTATAAATTTACTCAATTAATTTTTATACATAAATTTAATGTTTTGTAGATTTACTCCATTAATTTTTATACAGGTACTCCGAGTCACTCTAGTTTAAATATAGAATTACACTTTTTGTGCACTATATGATAGGTTGTGTTCATGTATTTATAATTGTTCTATACAAGTCATCTTTTACAAGTGGTTCATTATATTGCTATAACTACTTCTTATACCTTAAATACCATTGATCCTCTAACAAGCCATCTATTTATGATTCCAATCAAAAATTAAATTTCTCTTAGGCTACTGAGAGGGTGTGTGTCACAACCTATTTGTTTAGGTGTTGAATCATGGACCACAATGTAGACTAACATTGGGTGAAAGAAAAATACCGTAAAATTTCTCCTTGTGATAGCTTAGATTTCCTCAAATTATGTAGAAGTACTATGCATTGTCATATTGATGGACATGCATAGGCATAAGGGGAAGTAAGCAAAGATTTCTCAAACTAGTCAAGTTGCCTAGACACACTTAGAGCGGGGGAGAAGTTCAAACAAGAATGCCTCTAGGGACTGATTGAACTCATCATGGATACTTAGGCAACTGCAAATAGGAACCGGGCGAGGGCAAAGTAGCATGCCTAAAGTGCCAACACAAGCACGAGGGCGAGTGTTTGATGGGGATGAGAGCATGTTTTGTATGTGGCAAGTTAGGCCACAAAGTAGCCGAATGCACATACAAGAAGAATCAGAATGCTAACCAGCCGAAAAGGCAAAACTAGGGAGAAAGGTGTAGCACCCGAGTTTAAAAAAAAAAAATGTTCAAGGTCAACATAGGGGCAAAATGACTATTTTGGCCTACTATTACTTGACGGGACTGATTTGATTAAGTCATAATCAGAAAAAAAAAAAAAAACAAAACAAAGAAGAGAGGGGAGAGAAAGAGGAGAAAGAAGAGAGGAAGGAGATTAGAGTTTTGAGATTCGAGAAGAAGATCTAATAAAAAATCGACGCCGGAGATTTGAAAATCTTTGACCTAGACCTTCAACAGTCCGAGGCAAGGTGCTTTCACGAATCGCACCTTCCTATTTCGTCAAAAACGTCCAAGAACTCAAGGTTAGTCCGCGAATGTCTAGATCGAGATGTTTATCGAGATTTTCGTGTACTAGTGACATTTTTGAGTGATTCTTGGACTTTTACCCTCAGGAGTGTGATCTTCCCAAGTTTTGGAGTGAAGGCGGTTGAGATATTTGTTCGAATCGGAGTTTCAAGAAAACGAGATTTTCGGTAAAAACGCGTGTTTTTCTCCAAATTCAAACTCGAATAATAAGACTTGTGATTACAAAAAAAAATTTAAGAAAAATATATGGTAGAAATAGAATATGAGATCTACAATATTCTTGAAGAGAATTTGTTGGTTCAGATTAAGGATTAGAAGATATACAAATCGGAAGAAAATGTATCGAAAATGCGAAAAACTCACTTTTCTTGAAAATTTGGAAAAACGTAGGAGGAGAGAGACAAGAACGCCGCCACGCATCGGCCGACGAACGAAGGAGCGCAGCACAACCGATGAGCGACATGTGGCGACTGCAGGCTAGAGAGACGCGTCCCACACGCGTCAGGCGCGCGCAATCAGGTCGGCCTGAGTCCGAACTGGTGCTCTGCACTCGACCGCGCGAACCGAATCGAACCGGTTTCTTATATATATATTTTTAAAATACCTTAATATTTCGTACTATTTTAAAATACATTATTTATAATATCAATAAATTAACATATATATATCAATACATTTTATTCTATTTTTAAATAACTATTCACACATTTTATACCATTTTTAAATATATTATTTATGATATAAATAAACTAACCAACCATCCTTTAATTTAAGAATATGATTTAGGATAGGTTTATTAATTATGATTTATACCTTCGTTTAAATTATTTTAAAACAAATGCTTACCATCCTTTAATTTAAGAATATGATTTAGGATAGGTTTATTAATTATGATTTATACCTTCGTTTAAATTCTTTTAAAACAAATGCTTACCGTGTTCAATGTTCATAAATTATATATATTTATAATTTTGAAGTATATTGTTTTCATTTTACGAATTCTAAAAATTTAATGTTTTGACTGTTCTAGTGCTTCTGGATCAACATATAGTATACAAAATTGGATCGATAGAAAATTAGTTTAAATATATTTAAAGATTTTGTTATAAAATTAAGATAAATAATTCTAAATTATAATGTATTTATTATCCGCAACATTATTATTTCACAATTTATATATATTTTTTTATTTTTTCTAATAGTTTAAGGCGGTCTATCTTTTTAAGGTCATGTATAAGTAAACATATTTCAATTAAAATATTTTTATAGTATTTTTTATTTTTGTTATATACAATATCTTTAAACTAATTATTTTTATTGTTTATTTAATTTCACGATCTATCCTTATATTTTTCTTACTTTTACTAATTCTCAAGAAATGTCGGTATTTATCTGTGTTTAGTTTTATGACAATGTTAAACTATGTTAATATGTTACAATTTTCACTGGTTGTTTTTTTATTGATTTTTTTTTTTTGTGAAGAATTATAGATTGATTTGTGTTTGTTTGTGAACTTTTAATATATTTTATCCAAGATTGTATCGGAATAATTATAAATTGCGGATAAATAGAACTTAAAAAGAAATTTTTTTGACAATCTGACAACCCAACCTTGGGTTGGGTTGTGAAAATTTTCGGGTTGGATTGGGTTACCTAATCTAACCAACCCGAACTTTTGGGTTGGGTCAAAAAAATCCCTCAATCCAACCAACTCAGACCATGTACACCCCAATTCTAAGGTGATGGGAAGACCGTTTGTGGTAAATCTGGTTTGACTCATGAGAGACCCTGTACTGCAGCAAATAAGACTTGTTTTAATAGTGGCAAGAGTAACCATTTAGCAAGAATGTGTCGTAGTGCAAGGAATCATAATGTGGTATGCACAAAGAGGCCCGCTCCAAGAGGAGGAGGTGGTCAGCCGAGTGTTGGAGGACAGACTCAAGCTCGAGGTAAAGCCTATGCCACGACGAGCAAGGCAGTGGAGGATGCCAACACTGTTGTGACAGGTACTTTACCTATTTTTGGCTACTGTGCATATCTATATTTGATTAAGGCTCGACACATTCTTTTATTTCGCTATATTTGTTCGTCAAGCTCGACCTAAGGTAGAGCCTCTAGGTTATGAGTTGCTAGTATTTACGCCTTTAGGAGTCATACTGATGACATGTGAAAAGGTGAAATTTGATAAAGTGTTCATATCTGGCCAACCATTAGATGTGTTATTAATGGTACTCGATATATACGATTATGATGTTATTTTGGACATGGATTGACTATCTGCTCATCATACAAGCATTGATTGTCATTAGAAAGAAATAGTATTCGATTTCAGGGTATCAAGCCGAGTAGTATTCCCAAGACGATAACTTCTTTAGAGGCGAGGAAGTTGATTAGTCACTGTGCTTTGGCATTCCTAGCTAGTGTTGCAGAAGTGAGACGAGTTGATATAGATGTATCAGTTGTACCTATGGTGAATGAGTTCCTAGATGTTTCCCTGATGCATTACCTAGGTTGCCACCAGAGCGGGAAGTCAACTTTGGCATTGAATTGGAACCAATAACAATACTTATTTCTAAAGCTCCTTACAGGATGACTCCCACGAAATTGAAAGAATTGAAGCTGCAACTGCCAGAGTTGTTGAACCAGGAGTTCATACGACCCAGTGTGTTGCCGTGGGGAGCTCCAGTGTTTTTTGTGAAGAAGAAAGACGATACACTACGTCTCTGTATTGATCATAGAGAGTTAAATAAAGCAACAATTAAAAATAAGTATATGTTGCACAGAATTTATGATTTGCTTCAAGAGGCAGCAATATTTTCGAAGATTGATCTTCATTCTAGTTATCATCAGATAAGAGTCAAAGAAGAGGATATACTGAAGACAACTTTCCGAACTCGTTATGGGCACTATGAATTTGTTGGCAAAGAAAATGTAGTAGCTGATGTTTTGAGTCGTAAAATAGCTCACTCATCTGCAATGTTGACGAGACAAACCAATATTCAGATGAAATTTGAACGAGCTCATATAGTTGTTTTAGCCTGAGAAGCGACAACTCAGTTAGCTCTTATGATTATCTACCCAACATTGCAACAACAAATTATTCAGGGTCAATAAAAGGACCCTTATTTTGCAAAAGTCATGGAGCAACTTAGTCTGAATGAGTCAATGATTTCTTGATAGCATGTGATAGATGTTTGAAGTGGCGGAATCAAACTTATGTGCCAAACGATGTGGAGATCAAGAGGAAGATTCTATCTGAGGCACATGAGTCACCCTATACTGTGCATCCAGGTACCACAAAGATGTATAAGAATTTGAAAACATGCTTTTGGTGGTCTGGGATGAAGAAAGATGTTGCTGAATATGTGAGTAGGTGTTTAACCCAAGTTAAGGCACCTAGACAGAAACCCGCTAGATTATAACAACCTCTGAATGTGCCCCGGTAGAAGTGGGAAGAGGTGACCATGGATTTCATTACAGGACTACCTAGAACTCGGTCAGGATTTACAATGATATGGGTTATTGTGGATAGATTAACTAAGACCGCTCATTTTATACCGAAAAAGTCAACATATTCAGTTGACAAGTGGGCACAATTGTATTTGAAGGAGATTGTACGATTGCATGGTGTAGTAGTTTCAGTTGTGTCAGATAGGGATGCACGGTTTACTTCTCGATTCTAGAGGAGTCTTCAAGAGGCACTTGGTACACAACTGAAGTTCAGTACAACGTTCCATCCCCAGACATATGGGCAAACAGAATGACTAAATCAGATTCTTGAGGACATGCTGTGTGCCTGTGTACTAGATTTTGCCAGTAGTTGGGATACCTACCTACATTTGGTTTTTTTTTTTTTTTTTTTGCCTATAACAATAGTTATCAAGAAACTATCTAAATGGATCCTTTTGAGACACTTTATGGACGGAGTTGTCGAACTCCTATTTACTAGGAAGAGGAAAGTAGTAAACAGTTGTTGGGTCCAGACTTGCTATGGACGACCAATGAGGCTATACAAAAGATTAGGAAGACGATTTTGACTTCCCAAAGTTGTCAGAAGAGCTCTGCTGATATTAGACGAAAAGACCTAGAGTTTGACATAAGGGACCATGTGTTCTTGAAGATCCCACCTCCTCGTGGCGTATTACAATTTGGCAAGAGGGGAAAGCTTAACCCACGCTTTATTGGACCTTTTGAGATCCTCGAAAGAGTTGGCCTAGTAGCCTACTGGTTGGCATTACCACCGGCATTTGAGGCTATACATAATGTTTTTCACATTTCGATGTTGAGGAAATATGTTGCAGATCCTATGCATGTTCTTCGTTATCAAGACTTACCGATAAAGGAGGACATAAGCTATGAAGAACAACCTGTCAAAATTTTGGCGCGAGAGGTGAGATCTTGGCGTAGAAGAGACATTCCCTTGTTTAAGTTTTATGGAAGAATTAGCAAGTTAGGGAAGCTACTTGGGAACGGGAAGAGGAGTTTAAACGTGAGTATCCACACTTGTTTGTAGAGTTAGAAACTTTCGAGGATGAAATCAACCTTAGATTCAATCCGAGCCTTGAGTCGAGATTAATACATTAAATTCTTTAGAGGTAGTAGACTTAGTTTAAAGACTAAATTGATAGATATAATTTGGTTAGAATACTTTTATAACAAACCATGTGTTGGCATGTTAAAAAGCAGTCCAAAGCCAGGTTCTTCTAGAAAGCTCCCAAGAACGGGCAAAGGCAGCTGTATTATCTCAATTTCCATCTGTATTATCTAAAATAAATATGATTATTTGGGTACAAAAAGAACATATATGCGTCATATTTATTTATTTATTTTACTTCACTACATATTTATTTTAGTTTTATAAATCCACATTTTGCACTGGTTTTGTAATATTTATAAAATTTACATCACACCACTCCGCGTGTTTCAAGCTGTGCGTTTACTTTACAGTACCACATGTCACGCCCAACTTTTATTTTTATTTTTTTATTTATTTATTTATTTTTTTATTTTTTATTTTGGAGTACAATACCAAGGCTTTTTTTTTCTTCATTAAAATATTGCATTAAATAAATGTAACGTGGCCCTTTAAATAAAAAATTAAGAACAATTATGTGACGAGGAGAATTGAAACTTTCAACTTCCATAAATCTATCCATTCATATTATTCCTTATAGTTTTATTTTTAAATTGTTCATCAACAATTTTTACTCATACTCCTCAATAATATTATTTTTAATTCATAAATTTATATAATATTAAAAAAAATGTTTGGATTGTTAAAGATATTTAGACCATATATCATCTTTGATATTTTATTATAAGCAAATATTTAGATATTTCTATTACCGCTTATCATAGTTATCTTTTCCTTTATTACTCTTTCCATGTCTTTGGTAATTTATTTGATTATAAATAGAGAACTTTCGCACAACTTAAGTGCCGTTGTTTCACCAAATATTCTCATGAATCAAAATAATAGTAACCATTCTTGGATTTTCTTATTTAACATCAAATAACGAATACAAATTTGAGATGAGAGGTAATTGAAATGGTTGGATTGTAATTACGATTCTTCATATCAAACATGGGTTAGGCTCAAATTGATATGAACTTAAGACTTCTAAATGTTCCATTAAAGTCAGAGGAATATAATGATACAAAGTTGAAAGGGTGGAACATATTCTTATAATTTTTTAAAAAAAAAACACTTTTTTAAAGACAAGGAACCTATTTTAGACCATTTAAAGGTTCCAATTCTTTAGCAGCTGAGCTTGGGATTGATAGGCGGATGGAATTGAGTTAAGGGAAAACTTGGTAAACAAGTATTTGTTCATAAATGGATATAAAAGTGGACCAAAATTTGGGGCAAAAGAAAATCTTTATTGTGTGATCGGGGGATGAGAGAGTTTGGTATATTTGTCAAATTGGATACCAAAATTCTCAGTGGGCTCTCACAAAGCTTTCATCTCCACTCCTCAAAACGACTTGCCAAGTGAGCAAACGGCCCTCGACTTTCTTCTTCTCCGCGTTTTCCTTTTCTTTTTTTCCTCTGATTCTTGGAGTCCGAAAAAGCTTAAAACCCACGAACCCAGAATCAGACTTTTGAACCGTAGCGACGATTATGGCTGTACCCATTTACAGATTACCCTCTCTCTTTGCCCTTCTCGCCATTTGTTTTGCCTTCTCCACCTTTCTTGCTTCCACAGGTTCGTTTCTTCTTCTTATTTTTCTGGGTTTTTTCTGGGGTTTTTCCCCCCTTTGTTCTAACCCTCTTTTTGTCTCAATGGGTATCAGTTTGTTTGTTTGTTTGTTTTCGTAATCGTCTCTGTTAATAAGAATCTGTCTCCCTTTTGCTTGTGATTGTGACTGATCGATTGTATAATCTGCTCCTCCTTCGTTGAATTTGATTAATGATGAAATGGTAGCTTTGATCTTCGATTATTTCGTGTTCCATTTCTCTCATTTTCTTTGAATTTTATTTTATTCTTGGATCTTGGTCACACGGGTGGACTTCAATTTTTGGGTCTTCGTTCTTGAACTTTCAAATGAGTTATTAATTGTTTTTGGGTTTAATGCATTATACTCCCTGCATGCACCGGAATCTCAACAAATAATTCCGTTTGTGAGAAATTTTCATCTGTTATGTTGGTTTAATTTCCTAGGTTATTTTCTTGAGGCTACTAATTCTGTTCATGGACCATATGTTGTTTTTTTCTTGATGGCTTCTTCGTTTTAATCATTATTATTTGAGTAATAACTTTACTGATTTATACTTTTGGTTTTTTCCCTTTCTTATTTGATTTTCAGAAGCATATGACCCACTTGATCCAAATGGAAACATTACTGTCAAATGGGATGTTATAAACTGGACTCCTGATGGCTATGTTGTAAGTATTATGGCATACAAGCGCCCATATTTTGAAATAAAAGTGTGAGGCACTAATGGGGAGATGATAATAATAGGAAATTTAGTGTCCTTTTTCGTTTTTGTGCTTGTTTTTACATATTAAACTATAATTATGCATGTATAGGCTGTGGTTACTCTGTATAATTTCCAACAATATCGTCATATTCAAGCACCGGGATGGTCTCTGCAATGGAAATGGGCAAAGAAAGAGGTCATATGGAGCATGTTGGGGGGCCAAACAACAGAGCAAGGTGATTGTTCTAGATATAAAGGGAACATCCCTCATTGCTGCAAGAGGGATCCAACCGTTGTCGATTTACTGCCCGGAACTCCTTATAACCAGCAGATTGCTAATTGTTGCAAAGGTGGAGTTCTCAACTCCTGGGTGCAAGATCCTGTTACTGCAGTAAGCTCATTTCAGCTCAGTATTGGTGCTGCTGGAACCTCGAATAAAACTGTCCGGCTGCCGAAGAACTTCACCCTAAAAGCACCCGGGCCTGGTTATACTTGTGGACCGGCAAAAATCGTTAAACCGAGCAAATTCATTTCAGCTGACAAGCGGAGAGTTACACAGGCCTTGAGTAAGTAATGCTTAGAGAGTTATTTACTTGTACTGTTGTCCTGTTGCTAAGTTGTTGTGTAGCTTCAAGTTGCTTTCATATTCAATGCCTTTCCTTTCAAGAAATCCCTGTGCTATTTGCAGTGACATGGAATGTTACGTGCACATATTCGCAATTTCTGGCTCAAAAAACTCCGACTTGCTGTGTTTCACTGTCGTCGTTTTACAATGATACAATTGTTTCTTGCCCAAAATGCTCCTGTGGCTGCCAAAGCAACTTGAATGATCCCCAAAGTTGTGTGGAGTAAGTTCACTGCCTCATGTAAAGCTATAAATTAACGTGACCTGGACTAATGCTAACATGCTTGTTTGCAGGCCAAATTCTCCGCACTTGGCCTCCGTTGTTACGGGTGCTAGTTCTCGTTCTAGCAAGAACAATTTGACACCTTTGGTTCAGTGTACCAGCCACATGTGCCCGATCCGAGTTCACTGGCATGTCAAGATCAACTATAAGGAGTACTGGCGTGTGAAGATCACGATTACAAACTTCAATTACGTGATGAACTATACAAATTGGAACTTAGTTGTCCAACATCCTAACTTCGACAATCTTACTCAGATTTTCAGCTTCAACTACAAGTCGATCAATCCATACGGAACGATAAGTAGGATTGGAAACATCTCGCTCCTATTGTTGTTCTATTCATGTAAATTGAAATTGATGTAGTGACATAATAAAGTGTGTGTTTTTAACAGATGATACTGCAATCTTGTGGGGAGTCAAGTTCTACAATGATTTACTCATGGAAGCAGGCCCTCTTGGCAACGTGCAGACGGAGTTACTTTTCCAGAAGGATCAATCGACTTTCACATTCGATAAGGGCTGGGCTTTCCCTCGAAGGATCTATTTCAATGGTGACAATTGTGTTATGCCTCCTCCAGAGGCCTATCCCTACTTACCGAACACAGGTTCTAAGCACGGTGTCTCGGTGTTTACCATGTTGTTGCTGATTTCCTTGACTCTCTTGTCCTTCCATCATTTGTTTACATAATATTCTTCGTCGTATACTCGAGTCATTCTGAAGTTTTGAAGCGGATCAGTCTGGCGGACACAATAATTCAAAGAGCTGAGATTCTCATGGATGTGGATGATGACTTTTAACTACAATTAATTATTGTTTCCGGTGATTTTTCTGATTTACTTTGTAAATGTTGTACCATATTATACACTTTCTAATATTTCCATGTCTGCGTTGAGATACTGTTTAACCGTGGGAACTTCAAACAGTTTTACAAAGCAATTGTATTTCTGCTGTTTTTTCGTTCCAACTCTCTGTCTTCTTTTTGAGGAAATAGGCCATCCCTGTTTGAAGGTGTAGGTGTTCTGGTCCTTTTGCAGCAACTCCTCCGATTGTAGATTCCCGAATGACCCCGCTTTTATCAGAAGGTTGTTGTAGAGCTTCATACCGTTAAACATTCATGTGTCGTCTGTGTACATCACGGGCAAAAACCGTGTTTTCGTGCTCCTCTTTCACATTATGTCAAGGAAAGAGATATAAGAAGAAAACTGTTTCAGAGTTTGATGCTTTTACTTATTGATTCATAGGGAACAAGGGGTTTGTAGTCAATGCTGAAAACTTGGACTACATTGTTCAGATTCAGGTGCTGGACAACCATAGACCAAGGGGAATTGTTCATCTCATAGTTGAAGTTTTTGATGGCGATATTCACGCGCCAAGAATCCTATGAAATTTTGCTTTACATGGCAGTGAACTCAAATGGGGTACAAGCATATGTGACACATGCACTGTATCATAACCGATTAACTATGGTAGGTTGTGACCCGTACATGTCAAGGAAAAGGCAGCGACCTTCAAGTGGCACCTATCTGACCTCCAATCACTTGAGGGCCAAGATTGACAAGTTCCATCATGCGATCGAAGAGGATAGTGTGTCACCCAACACACCATAGAAAGTGTACAATAGAACCAAGATGAGGGATTAGTAAGACTAAGGGAACGATGTTGACATGAGTGTCAAAGACAGGCTCGATAAGGGTCGGGTAGGGTCTCGAGCCTTAACCTCAAAAGTCAGGGTTCCATTTGTCATACGATTTTGGAGTTTAGTCTGTCTATATGAAATATGAATGCTCGCCAAATTTGGTGTCAATTGGACACTTGATAGATGCTCGACAAGACCATATGATCATTCGCCAAAATCATGTCTCTTCCTGCTAAATCGAATATGCCTTAGAAGAATGTACTTTAGGGGAAGAATGTACTTTAGGGGATGCATAGTGTCAACTCTCTACCATACCTCTGAGCCCTGTGGTCTAAATGAGCTACCTCGTGGCACATACGTAAATAATGGTGTGGGCGAGTGTTGCGAGATGAGCCTCTCAAGTGACTTTCTTTGAAATGAGTTTTGCAAGGACAGTGTCGGAGGACACGGCCGACATTGCGCCCCAGCCAATGTGTCAAAGGTTGATATACGCTCGCTATCCAATATAAAGTCCTTACATGGTGCATGATATGGGAGGGTTCATGCCTCGATAGAATTTGGATGGATTGATGTCTGGGATACCCTGACGACATGATTGACATATGGACTGATTCTCGATAGACATGTCCCAGCAAGTTATGATGGTCAAAGTCGTCCTGGGACTTGGGATGACATTATGATGCGCGGGTCATGTTGATGGAAACTAAGATGATGACTAAGATGCGACATTGCATATGACAGACTCTGGTCGATAATAGAGGCAACGTCAAGTTGGATGACTTGGCTTAGAGTAGAGGCAAGCTAGCATGAGTCACAAACGATTGAACATACACGTACAAGCAACGTGTGTGGCCGAACAAGTTTAGATTTCATATGAGTTGTGTTCGATTGACGAAGGAAAACCTCATCTAAGGTCTGATGAAGAAACAAAGTTGGGCGAAAAATGTAATAAGACTTTAGTTCTCCTTAAGCCTTATCATGAGTATGTCAAGATCATGACGTTGCATGGTTGAAAAAGTACGACCATGACAATCGTGACACACTGCAGCAACGGGTCATTATCTTTCCTTAAGTGTATTGATTCCAACCAACTTAAGAATCTTAGAATCACTCCTATTGTCATTCCAAATTGTAACACAACTCAGATCTCATATGTGATAGCATCGATACTAAAAAAGAATAAGATCAAAATGGATAGCCTTACTTGATGGAGTTGTTCTTGTTTTGGCAACCACAGGCACAAGACGTGGACAAGATGTGATCCTATCGCTGTAGAAAGATGAGAAAGATGTGAGTTTATAAAGTTGACTTAATAGAATAAGTCACTAACTTATAGAGTAACTTTTGGAGAATTTTTAGTAGATTTTGTAGAATAAATTACTTACTTATGAAGCAACTATAGGAGAATTGGTAGTAGTTGTCAAATTGTGGACCAAGTTTTGTGCTTGTTTACTAAGTTTTATGCTTTAATTAGGAAGATCGTTAGTGATATTTAACTTGAGGAGAAAGTTTAGGAAAGTTCTTGAGGTTCCTTGTTCCAAAAGATCTCTTTCCTCAAATTGTTCTTTTTGCTCCGTTTATTTGTTTTGACATATTTCGATCGTAGGTCATTTCCAACATTTGGTATCAGAGCTCTCAGGATTTTGAAACAAATTTTGTCACCATACAAAGTCATCAAAGGAGAAGTGACAACAATAAAGAGTGGAAAGGAGGGTAGTGTAACGCTCCAGTACTCGTTACTTACGAAGAGTAACTATGCAACATGGTTGATAAAGATGTGTGTCAACTTACAAGCACAAGGCGTGTGGGACGCCATCGAGCATGGTGACGTTGATGAGCATTAGGATAGGATGACTCTTGCCACCATCTACCAAGAAGTCTCGAAGGACGTTCTTCTCATGTTGGCAGAGAAGAACTCAACAAAGGCAGCGTGGGAGACGCTGCAAACAATGTATGTGGGTGTGGAATGTGTCAAGGAAGCAAAGGTGCAGACCTTGTAGAGTGAGTTCGAGGCTATCCATATGAAGGACGGTAAGTCAATAGACGACTTTGCCATGAAGTTGACAACGATTTTCAGCAACATCCGTTCATTAGGCGACATGGCATAGAAGATCTCTATCGTCAAGAAGTTCCTTAGAATTGTTCCCCAAATATTCATGCAAATTGTTACCTCCATCGAGCAGTTTGGCGACCTCAAGAACATGTCAGTTGAGGAGGTTGTTGGTCGTCTTACGGTCTATGAGGAGAGACTTCATGGTTATGAAGACAAAGAGGAGGAGAAACACCTCTTACTCACACATGAGGAGTGACTCGCACAGACGAAAAAGAATGATGTGGTTGACTCTTCTTTTTCAAGTACGAAGGGACGTGGAAACCATAACAAGGAAAACAGAGGTCGTGGATGTGGTCGCGGACATGGCCACAAATGTGGTGGCAGAGGAAGCTGTGACAATACCTCACAAACTCATGACAATGCTAACCCCTAGAAGGACAAAAGTATGATCAAGAGTTACTTTTGTAAAAAATATGGGCACTATGCGGTAGAGTGCCGCAAGAAGAAGCGCGATGAGGAGGCAAACCTCACACTCACGCAGGATCAAGAGCCCGCACTGATGTTGGCCAAGAAGATGCCCATAAAAGGAGAAGACCGAGTGGAGACCATATGTGGTACCTTGACAATGGAGCAAACAACCACATGACCGGAGATCGAACAAAGTTCAAAGAGCTTGATGAACAGCTCATTGGAAATGTGAAGTTTGGAGATGGATCAATTGTACTGATCCAAGGCAAAAGATCCATCTTGTTCTAGTGCAAGAATAACGACCAACGTTTACTGACCAAGGTATACTATATCCCAAACTTGAAGAGTAACATTATCAATCTTGGTCAGATGACGGAAGAAGGAAGCAGAATAGAGTTAGCTGGCTCGTTCCTCAAGATGTTCAACATAAATGGAACCTTGTTGATAAAGGTAAAATGGTCGCATAATCGTCTATACAATATACTATTGGAGACCAGCCAACCCACCTTTCTATTGAAAGCACTTGCAGACCCAACTTGGCTATGGCATGCAAGACTTGGACATGTGAACTTTCAGACGCTCAAAATGATGGGAGAGAAGAAGATTGCTAGTAACCCAAAATCATACACCCGAACCAGCTATATGAAAGTTTGACTCGGGGATTCGTGGGACAGTGAAGTTCGACGACGACTCCATCGTCGAGATCGAAAAGTGCGACACTATCCTGCTTGTCAGCAAGGGAGACGAGCACCGCAAGCTGACCAATGTCTACTTTATCCCGAGGCTCAAGGCTAACCTTGTGAGCCTGGATCAACTCGATGAGGCCAGCTGCTTCATCTCCATCGAGCGTGGGCTCTATATCCTGTGGGGGGGGGGGGGGGCAAGCTCACGTGTCGCGCGACGTTGTCTTCGACGAGAGCACCTTCTGGCAGTGAAACGACGTGATCGAGGCAGACCAAGACCTAAATCAATTCTCGGTGGAGTACCTCGTCACCGAGCCGGGAGAAGGAGGAGCGCAGCATCGGGAACCGTCACCGCCGCCAGCAGCTGCTGCCCAGGCACGCCTACACCAACCCCAATCACAACTCCGGCTGCACCCCCTGAACTAGTGGAGTTCGCAACACCACGTACTGTAGACTCGACGCTGGATGCCGATCACGATGATGGTCTGGTGGCTAGGTACCAGAGGATTGAAGACCTACTAGGAGGAGGTGAACCACCAGGACTTGCGGCGCGCGAGATCGAAGAAGAGGTGGCCGAACTGCATGCCATCAGCGCGGATGAACCGAACTCCTTCACAGAAGCACAGAAGAACCCGTGCTGGCTGAAGACAATGCAGGAAGAGAAGGTAATCCATCCACCAATGCTTTACGTGGACAACAAAGCTACGATCTCCCTAATAAAAAATCCAGTTTTGCACAATCAGTGCAAGCACATAGAAATTAGATTCCACTATATTCGGGAATGTGCAGATTGGGGGCTCATTAAGATTGATTTCATCCGAACAGAGGAACAGCTTGGAGACATCTTCACCAAATCTCTAGTGCGGGTGAAATTTGAAGAACTTCGCTCGAAGATTGAAGTTCAAACAATAAGGTAGATATACAATAGGGCTTTAGTAGGAGATTGTTAAATAAATTCCTATTTTTTTTAGCTAAAGTCATTCCTATTTATTTTTTTTATTTTTTATTTTTTTTTTGTTAGTCATCCCTATTTCTTAGTTAAAGCCACACAATTAACTGAGTGGATTAGCCCGTTCGAGTGGAAGGGCTTTAATTCAGTTTTCATTTTCTTTCCATTTTTTAGGATATAATGGTTATTTAAATATGACAATTGAATGAGAATAAAATCATCGCGTCTTTAGCCCATATAATCTGAAATACTCTCTCTCTCTCTTTGTTTTTCCGTTATTTTCTTCCTCCAACATTTTCTTTCGGTTTTTTTCCTCCGTCAACGATTTCCTCACATTCTCTCAATCAAAGATAACATGCACTAGAGACCAATGTGCGGATATTCTAACCAAGGCCCTAACAAGTGTTAAGTTTGCAGAGATGCGAGAATTGTTAAGAGTGAAGAATCTTTAACAAAGTCAAGTTTACAGATGAGATTGTGAGCTTATAAACTTGACTGAGTAGAATAAGTCACTAATTTATGGTGTAACTTTAGGCGAATTGTTAGTAGACTTTGTCGAATAAGTTACTAACTTGTGATGCAACTATAGGAGAATTGGTAGTAGTTACCAAATTGTGGACCAAGTTTTGTGCTTGAGGAGAAAGTTTAGGAAGCTAGTTAGTGTCTTCTCCACTATAAATACTCATGAGATGTATGCTTTTTCACAACGACCACAACAAAGAGAATTCTAGCCTAAAAGCATGAGAACGATGTTAATCTAATTAACCAACGAGCATGTATTACTTAATGTAACAAAGAGATGAGATGAGAGGGTTGTGTCAGAAAGATGATAAGATAGATTTAGAGGGATCTTGTAATAGCCCAAAAATAAATAAATAAATAAACAAATGATAAGATAGATTTAGAGGGATCTTGTAATAGCCCAAAAATAAATAAATAAATAAACAAAGAAAAATTATTATTCCGTTAAAAAAAAAAAAAAAAAAATATTAAAAAAAAAAAAAAAAAACCCTCCCCCACTCCTCTCCACTAATCTCTCATCCCTTCCCCATCATCTCTCCACAAACCAATTCTTATGCCTGAATCTGAGTCCTTGCAAAATTAAACCGAAAATAAAAATGTCAGATTTGAGAAAACTAAAATGGCCGCACATTTACATAAGAGAGGTAGACGCTGTGGAGGAAGATCTGGTCAGTTTGTTAGCTATATATTAAACTTCCTTTTCTTTCATTCTAATTTCATTTATAGGAAATCACAGACAATTATATTTTAGATTATTTTAGATCTTCACTGTTGGTCAATAATTTTATATGAATTATAATAATTATGTAGATCGGTGGACATAATTATGTAAATCGGTGGACAAATGAATCGATTAAATTAAAAACTAAGAATATCTGTGAATAACTGTGAATGGAATAAAATTGGTCTTGGCCTAACAAGGGAAGTTTTGGGTGTAAGAATGAATATTTATCAACCCACTGAAAATACAGAAAGAGAAAAATAGAATTGAGGAAATTAAGGAGAGGATTTGGGAGGAAGAAGGATTAAAGGGAGGAAGAAGGATTAAAAAATTGGGCAAGAATATTTATCACACAATGAAAAAGAGAAAGGGAATTGACAATAATATTTATTAATACAATGAGAAGAGAGAGAAAGAGAATTATAGGGAAGACCCAGAATACAGCTAACCGAACAAAAGAAGGCAAAATGCATGAAAGATCTTAAAAGTATTAAATGGTTGATACTAGTGAATATAACAACAACCATATATTTTCATTTATAAAGTAATTCTTAAATATATTTTCATTTATAAAGTATGTCAATAGGCACGGTATGATTAGAAATATTTATATCCCAAGAAATATTAAATCTAGATTGAGAAATTTAACACTTTGTTAAATAGTTAACAAAATTTAGGAATTAGAATTACTGAAGTAATTTGGTGATATCTCTAATAGGGTGGAGCGCCTTGATATAAGTGGGAACGAATTCAAGGGACGAAAGCAAGCTAGTTTGGAGTTAGATGAACTTCGGCTAAGGTCATCCAAGTAAGTGGCCTTACTATCGGCATGGTTATATTTGATGTTGATACGTGTCTGTGGTTCTGCACGTGTCATATGTTCTGATATGTGTGAATTATCTGTGAATCGGCATGCTTATATTATGTTTATGTTATGTTATAATATGTGAATTGTATAATAATAATTGTGGTACGATGTGTTTAAGGATATGTTTGAGATAGGATACGAGAAGGATGCACAAAACGAAATGTAACGATAGGAGTAAAATACGTTCATGAAACGTTAAGGTTAGGTTACATACCAGAGTGCTATGGATAGGAGAGATTGATGAAAGAATAGGGTTAGGATATGGGTAGAAAGGGATAGGTTTGTGATAGACTGATAGAACGATAGCGTTAGGATACGTTACTGTGATGATATGACTAAGGTACATTCACGTAACGATATGACTATGATAGGTATAAGAACGTTAAGGCTATGATAAGTTATGGGAACGATATGACCACGGAGTGTTTACGATATGACATGTTATGATACGATATATTGTGATGTGATATGTTATGTTTAAATTGTTTTGTGTGACCATTGAGGTAATTGTTGTATGAATTGCGCGTTATGAAATGACATGTTAAAAGCATGGAGCGTTTTGTTATGCTTTCTAAATTGTATGTATACAGTATGTTATGAATGACATGATATCACGATAAATGAAATGAAATGTAACCCTGATATGAATGATGAACGATATGTGAAATGATATGAGAAAGGATATGATACGAATGAAAGATGATAGCGGAGTTATATTCATTAATGATAAAAGTAGAAATATTGGGACCTCATGCATTATGTGTGTTCATGCATTTGGGGGATACCCCTATTCCATCACGAGGGTACGGACGCGTACATCCAATGGCAGGACAACGATCGTTATGCTTTGCATAGTGCTGCCGTGACGGTTACTAGTTCTAACGGGTTCTGGCATAAGGGGCTCCCAAAGTATGCCCACCGGATAAGGAAAGTGGCCCAGCGGTGTGCGAACTAGCTGGTGAGCCCATACTCGCACGTATGGGCTGTGTGTAGAGTATATGGTACACGTCCAAAGTTTACCCGTTAGGACAGCACCCTAGGGAAAACGAAACGAAAAACGAAAGATAGGTCCCATCATTTCATTGCATGTGATTGTTGCATTTAACCCCAATAGTGGGGTCACTTACTGAGTATTTCTTTAAATACTCAAGCCACGTGCTACTACATTTTTCAAGTTAAGGCAAGGCATTCCTGTACGGCTGACGACAGCATCGCAACTCGAGACCATGGCACATGCATAGGATAGTGGTATTTATTTTCTTAGACTTATGCTAGAATAGGATGTTTTCAACTTAAATGTTTATTTATTTTATTTACTCTATTGTTGTGTCGTTTTAAAGATGTTTTTGAAACACGTAAGTCCATGGCTGTGTTTTCAAGATAAAGGTTATGTTTTATGATATGTATACAGTAGCGACCTTAAATTAAGTAGAAAATTTCGGGTCGTTACAGATCTCATGCATATTTTATGTTCATAAGCATAGGGATACTTCTAGAGATGATGAGTGCGGATGCGCACAATATGACGAGTACGGTGTTCATGGGAAGCATGACTATGGGGTTTCGCTAACCTCCGGACGTCGCTTCAAATTAGCTAGACAAGAGGGTCCAAGGGGTGTGCGAGCGCCCTGGAGATTTACACTTGCACGTGTGGGTTGCGTGTATGGAAGTACTACACATCCAATTTATCTAAGACGGGAGACCACCCCTAGATGAGCTAGAGATAGGTCCCAAGAGCATGATTGCATGTGTTTGCTTTAGCATGACCCCTATAGTGGCCACTTACTTGGTCATCATAACATCATACACAATCATACTCATACATCATCATGCTCGTAAATAAAGCTGCATGCAAACAATTCTAGCGTATCCTATAGTAAGGCCACTTACTTGGTTGGCCTTGTCGGGTTTGTTTTCCTATCACATCGTCGCCACCTTCCGTTAGTATTTTACAATTAAATTAGCAATTAATTAATAAACGTGAAATATGGTCCCAAAATGAGCTTAATTACCTTAATCATGGCAAAAACGAGTATGAGAGGGTCGAAACGGTGGAAACTAGACCGAAATTTGAGAAGCCGAGAAGCTACTGGAGCATTGCCGCGAGCCATTTGAGTTGAACCGAGCTGAGGGAGCGTCTGCGCCATTGGATGCCACGTGGTAGCAGCAGAATGCGCCACATCGTGCAGGTGGCGTCGGGTCGAGGCTGGTTCAAGTCGTTGGTTACAGTGGGGCCGCTAGCTTTGGTTTGTGGGCTGGGCCGCGGGCTGAGTTTGGGCCTCGGTTTGCTTGGCTGGACTGGGTTTAGGGCTACTGGGTCGGACTAGGTTTTGTGCCGAGAGGACTTGGGCTCTCGGGTTACAGACGGATTTTGGTCTCAGACTTGGATTTTTGGCCGAGGGATGTTGGACCGCTGACGAAGACATGGGTTGAGGGAAACTGGAGCTGGGCTCGGGTTTTCGGTTCAGGTTGACCTAGATCCGATGGATCCTTCTTCCTCACCCGATTTGACTGTGATTTTCCGACGAATTTTCTTTCTCCTCCATTCGTCGTTTTCGACGTCTTTTTCCATTCTTTTCTTCCTCTTCCTCCCTTTTTGCGTCTTCTCCTCTTTTCCACGAAATTTTGTGGCAGTTGGACGTCGGTAGAGGTAGATCTCGTTTTCTAAAAAATTCGATTTTTGGATTCCTTTTCCGGTAGTGGCGACGACGATTCGCGACATATACTTTCTCTGTGTGGTTGTGTATTAGGCCGGTGGTCACTTCTGCGGTGTTGGTTGGTCGGTTTAGGGGTCGAAGTTGTAGTTTCGAGGTCGTGGGTCTCTTGTCGGATTTTCGCTGGAAAACTTTGGTTTCCTTTCTCTCTCGTGTGGAACGCGAAAATTCTAGTGTTTGCCAGAATTTTTGCGTTTACCGATGACTGACGCAATTCTTTTTTCTTAATCCTGATTCGTTACAATTTTCATACATTTTTGTGAACTAGCTCAAGATACAAACCTCAAAAAATCTAGAATTTTCTTATTTATTTGGGCGATCTAGACCTTATTTCTAGGGGTGTACACCCAACCCGAAAACTCGAGAACCCGACCCGACCCAACCCAAAATATAAGGGTTGGGTTGGGTTGTGTTGGATTTCGGGTTTGGGTTGGGTCCATTTTTTTTAACCCGATCTGATTTGGGTTGGGTTCGGGTACCAAAAGAAAATGATTGGGTCAACCCGGCCCAACCAGAAAATATTAATAAAAAAAAAAGAAATTTAAGCCCAAAGGCCCAAAGTCAAAGTCCAATCTACAATTTGTCTATTCTTTGACCAAAGCGCAAGCCCAAGCCCAAGCCTGATATTTCAAAATTCAATAATTACTTCATTAGTGAAAGAAATTTCTCTCTCCCCTACTATGTGCTCTGAATTTTGCATGAGTAAAATGAAGGAATAATATTGGGTTTTGCATAGAAATTTCTTGGCATATAAATTTCTCTCCCTCCCGGAATGAATAATATTGAGTTTTGCATAGAAATTTCTCTGCATAGAAATTTCTCTGCATAGAAATTTCTCTCCCTCCCTGCTATGTCCTCTGCAATTCAAATTTCTCTCCCGCCCTGCTATGTCCTCTGCAATGCTATGTCCTCTGCAATGTCATTTTGCTCTCAGCCTCTCCACTAAATCCATTCCTCTCCCTACCTCTCTGCTCTCAGCCTCTCCACAAAATACAAATCTCTCTCGATACTTAGTCTCTCACAAGGAATTTGATCTCAATAGCATTCTCTCGCGTTCTTTGTCTTATTTCTTTCTCGTGAGTCGTCTTTCTGTCTTTAGTCTCTTGGAACACTATAACGGGTAAGCTTTTTCTCTTTTTGTTATATCCCCGGGCAAAGACTGATTGTATATTTTAACCTTGATGCATTCTATGATAATTGTTCAGATTGGGTTAAATGTTTGAATCATAATAGTTTTATTTTACTTTTTATAGATGGAAAACAATAGTGCAATTGTATGTGCAAGTAGCTCTAGTAATTATAATGCATCGAAACCACCATTGGCTACACAATCTGAATTTAAGAAGAAGAAACCCAGTAAATCAACCGTGTGGGATCACTTTACAAGATTAGAGAACAATAATAAGAGGTGCAAGTGCAACTATTGTTCTAAGGAGTATGCTTGTGATACTAATTCTTGTGGAACTAGCACGTTATGGAAGAACTTAAAAAATCAGTGTAGGAAGTACACATATAAGGTGGAGGACAAAGGACATACCACTCTAAGTTTTCAACGTTCAATAGATGGAAAGGGAGGTAGTAATATTGTTACTTCATTATTTAGTCAAACAAGATGTAGAGCAGCATGTGCCAAGATGATAATTATGGATGAATTATCATTTAAATTTGTAGAGAATGAGGGTTTCAAATTGTTTTGTAGTATTGCATGTCCTAAGTTTGACCCTCCGTCAAGACTAACCATTGCTAGAGATATATTTCAGCTCTATCTAGAAGAAAAAAAGAGGTTGAAAGATTTTTTAGTCCGTCATTCCAAGAGGGTTTGTCTTCCCACTGACACATGGACTTCGTTGCAAAACATTAATTACATGGTAATCACCGCACATTTTATTGATTCAGAATGGAATTTGCATAAAAGAATTCTCAACTTTTGTCAAGTTGCTAACCACAAGGGAGAGAATCGATAAGGTTTTCTCTATCACAGTTGATAATGCAAGTTCCAATGATATAGCTATTTCATATATTATGAGAAGGCTTAGAAGTTGGAATTCACTTGTCTTAGATGGAGAAATATTACACATGAGGTGTTGTGCTCACATAATTAATTTGATTGTGAATGAAGGGCTTAAAGAAATGCATGACTCCATTTCTAGTGTTCGCAATGCCGTGAGGTATGTTAGATCATCCCCCAAGAAATTGACAAAATTTAAAGATCGTGTTGAACAAGAAAAAATTAAATGTAAAGCACTTGTTTGTTTGGATGTGGCGACTCGATGGAATTCCACTTATTTGATGCTTGATCATGCCTTGAAATTTGAAAAAGCTTTCAAAGCATTAGAGGAGGAAGAATTAGATTATGTTGATTACTTCAAAGAGGGGGGATCATGGAAACAAAAGAATAGGGCCACCAACCATTGATGATTGGAAAAACGTTGCAGTGTTTGTAAAGTTTTTGAAGGTTTTCTATGATGTCACTACGAAGATAAGTGGTTCTTTATATGTGACTTCTAATTCTTATTTTCATGAACTTCGGGGTATTCGAAAACTTTTAATTCTGTGAACTCTGTTTTAAGTAACATGAGTTCAAATATGAAAGTTAAGTATGACAAATATTGGGGCTCAGTGGAAAGAATTAATAAGTTGATATTCATAGCAGTGGTGCTCGATCCTCGTTACAAATTGGATTACATATCATTTTGCTTTTCGAATATTTATGAAGATGCTATGGCTAAAGTGATGGTGGATGGCATAAAGAATTATTTAATTCGTTTGTATGATTACTACAAGTTTTATGATAATGCTCAAGATCATCATCAATCTGAATCAAGACTCACTTCTAAGTCCATGAGTATGGAGATGAACACAATTGATGAAGAGAATTTGAGTGGTTCAATATTAGTATTATCAAGATACAAACGAAGAAGAGAAGAGCAACATTCACTCGAGTTAAAGAATGATGTGGATCGATATTTATCTGACCCTAGTGAAGAACTTGATGATAATTTTGATGTTTTGGCATGGTGGAAAGCAAATGAGTTTAAATATAGAGTTTTATCGAAAATTGTCCAAGATGTTTTGGCCGTTCCAGTGTCGACTGTATCTTCTGAATCAGCATTTAGTACGGGTGGGAGGATTCTTGATTCTTTTAGGAGTTCTTTAACACCTAAAACAGTAGAAGCTCTGATATGTACACAAAATTGGATAGGTAGAAAATCAGTATTGTTAGATATTCCTCAACAACTTGAAGATTTGAAGATTTGTTCTAAGATTGAGACAGGTAACTCCAAATCTATTTATTGTCTGTTTGTTAAGATGTATTCTATATTGTTATATCACAATTTACATTTTATTTTTCGGATGATTTAAGACCTTCAAGTTCCACCAACGTCATGAATAATTATTTTTCAATGTAAGTAAAATATTTGAAGTTACACTATGCTTTATCGAAACAATCTTAAAATGGTACTAACTTTCAAGATGCTATTTTTCTTTTGTAGGAATTAAAAATGCAAGAGAGGGTTGGATAATTTTAAATTTTTAAGTATTTTGTTGAATGTTGTAACTTTGGAATTAATTCATTGAATATTCTTTACATATTTATAGGTAAATTTTTAGGCATTTTGTTGAATGATTATATATTGTGAATGTCGATAATTTAATTAGATGTGGTAACTTTAGAATTGATTCATTGCATATTCTTTACCTATTTATAGGTGATAATATGAATGCAACAGAGAGTTTGATATTTTTATCTACAACTTATAGGGAGTAACTGTTTTATCATTTTTGTAATTTTTTTGGACCAACCCGAACCCAACCCAAAAATAGAGGGTTGGGTTGGGTTACTAATCTAACCAACCCGAACTTTTGGGTTGGGTCAAAAAAATCCTCCAACCCAACCCAACCCGAACCATGTACACCCCTACTTATTTCATCCATATTCCTGCGTGAAATCTATTCATCGTCTTCTCCTCAGTCTAAAAAATCTATTTTGGAATGATGACTTTTGTAACGACCCTAGATTTCTACACCTAGAGTCGCTACCGTCATCATAACGTAATCATTTTATGCGGAAAGAATCGTTTAAACTTTATCATAAAACATAAACTTCATCTTAAAACACATCCATGGAATTACGTGTTCGAAAATATCTTTAAAACGACACAATGAAATATAAATGAAATAAATAAGTGTCAAAATTAAAAACACCCTATTCTAACCTAATTCTAAGAAAATAAGTACAACTACCCTATGCATGTATCATGGTCTCGAATTGCGATGCTCTCGTCTGCCGTACGAGGATGCCTTGCCTTTACCTGAGATAGGAGTACCATGTGGCTTGACTATTTTAAGAAATATTTCGTAACTTACCCCACTATTGAGGTTAGATGCAAACATACAATCATGACTGAGACCTATCATATAAGTCTATATTTCTTAGGCGGTTATCCTAAAGGGCTAAATGGATGTGTATTTATTGTTCTACACAAGGTCAACACGTGCGAATATGGACCCACATGTAGGTTCGCACATCTAGGCCCCTTTCTTGTTGTGCGAGAATTCTCTGGTTGCTGTTGATGTCGAACACCCGTTTAGGAATAACGACCGTCCAGCATTAGAATAAACATAATAATCATTTTCTTGCCTGATCGTCGCAACATTATGATAAACATAATGATCATTTTCCTACCTAGCCATTGCAGCATTATGATAACCATAACGATCATTTTCCTTACTCGCAACATACGCGACCGTACAATTGTAAAAAAAGGGTATTCCCCGATGCATGTACACACAATGATGCATGAGGTCCGAACATTTTTCCTTTTTCATTATCATGTATGATAACCCCTCTAGCGTTTCCTTCATACCATTTCATTATCATATTTTTTTAATGTAATTTTGGGGTTGCGTATCATGTCGAAACATCTGATTGCATGTCATGCATATCATATATCTTATCATGTCACGTGTATCATATCATAAGCATATCGTGTCTCCCAACATATCATGTCATTAGTACACATATCATATCATAAAGCATATCACAATATGCGTCATATTGTCAAACATATCGTACCATAACATATATTATATCATTCACACAACATATCATATTCATATCATTTTGTCAAACGAATCATACCATAACATATATCATATCATATCATAATATATATATATATATAGTTCACGTATCATATCTCAAACATATCGTCAAATGCATCGAACCATAACATATATCATATCATTCACGTATCATATCTCAAACATATCGTCAAACGCATCATACCATAACATATATCATTTCATAACATATATATCATTCATATCGTATCTCAAACATATTGTCAAATGCATCGTATCATAACATACATCATATCATTCAAATGCCATATCATAAAATATATTACATCATAACATACATTATATAGTCACATACCATATCATAAAATATATTACATCATAACATACATCATATCATTCACATACCATACCATAAAATATATTACATCATAACATATATCATATCATAAAATATATCATATCATTCACATATCATATCTCAAACATATCGTCAAATGCTTCACATCATCTTATAAACATTTCACACATATCAATCATATGACACATGCAGAACCACAGGAGACGTGTCATCGTCAGCAACATCAATTTCTAACCATGTCGATAATAAGGTCACTTACTTAATTGGCCTTAGCTAACGTCCTATCATATTTCCAAGATTGTATTGACTTGTCCCTCGAAGTTTGTAACGATTAAGTATTCCACCATATTAAGAACTTTCATCGAAGGAAAAAGTTAGTAGAAGAGTGAAGCTAGGTTGGAGAGAGCTTGGAGGATATGAGTGGAGAGAAATTACAAGGGAGTGGTTGAAGAAGACACATTTTATTTTTTACAATGTCGTTACAACTTTGCAGAGACTTCCCAATTTTTTAGTTGAAGCTTTTTGTTTTTAACCTTTTTCTACTTGATTATGAAGTTGATTATGAAGCTTATTAGGTAGAACGATACATATCTCTTTAGATTTTTTTTTTTTTTTGTAATGAAAATTCATCCTCCATTACCACAAAGCTATTGATATTGATAAATTTGAGTTTAATTAACCATGGATAAAGAATGGGAAGTTTCTCCCAAATTTATCCATTTTGAATTTGTTTTTTAACTCCTTCCATTACCTTAGACTTTCTTTTTAGTCGTGATTTTCCTGAAAATTTATCCTTGGAATGTGAGAAAGGGAATGGATATGGTTTGGAGAAACCAATTTGATTGGCCATGTTACTCGAATTGAGAAACACAATCTCGAATCTTTCATAAAACTTATTTAAAAACTCAAATTGGGAAACACATTTGTTTCACTTTTAGCTCTGAATCTTTCATGAAATTTATTTGGGAACTAATTTAGAAAGTGTAGGAATTAATTTAGAGCCAATTGGTTAACTATAGTTCTTCAATTTTGAAGAACCTGAGAATAGCAAACTCATAAAGTTAAGCTTGATCTTGAGGATTTAGCTATTCTCACGTCTCCATTTTTATTCCAAAAAATCTCTTTAAGCTCTCAAGCCTTTCATTCACCGCTATTCAAACTTCTAAAATAGTATTGATTTTAAATTTAAAAATTTAGAAAAGTCCAGAAAAAATCTACTAACTATATTTTTTTTAACACCAACGTGTTGGATCTCAAAATATTTGAGTCTTCATGGATTTTCTAGATCTGGTAATTTTTTAAAACAAAATATGGGCTAAATATTTGGTGGAGGGGCATTTTGTTATTATTTATTATCTTAAAAGTATTTTGGTAATTTGACACTTTAAAATATTTTATTATGAAATACTTTACATTTTAGTCACTTTTTCTCTCTTGACATCTTAAGACTTCTTTAGACGGTCTAAATATTTGAAATTTATAAAGAGTAAAATGATATCTTTGGTCTTTACTTATGGTACTAACAAGGAGGCCAACCACCAATGGAGAGGACAAGAATCTAAATTTAGTATCTCTACAAAGTAACCAAATTGTAATTAATGGATTCTTTCCTTTTGCTTTCGTCCTTGAATAATTTTATATTGTTTTTTTTTCTCTTATTTGCTCCCCTAACTACATTGGTGTTTATAATTGGACCGTTTTCTCTTAATTTAAACTTATTTTGTAGTACAACAAGTAAAGATGAAAAGATTTAAATCTTCAATCTCAAGAGAACGAGTACGTGTCAATTACTTGTCAACTACTTTATTTTTAATATATCTTAATTCTTTTTTCATGCTATTTTCATGGTTTATTAAAGTCATTTATACAAAATATAAGAGTTTACCGTAACCATATTTTCAACGTAATATCATTTTTGTCCTAATATAATTATATTATTATTTGTAGAGGGAAGTTGAAGATCGAAAGGTATCAAGTATTTTTTAAAAAAATTTAATAAGAGGGAGGAATAAGGAAGGGAATATATACACACCAATAGTAAACTCAAATTGAGCAAGTATTAACTCTTTTCCTTTTTCACGTTGGCTATCGTAATTTTTTATCACATAGACTAAGGAGCTAAAAATATTTAAGATCTTGTATTAAATAATATGAAAAAATATATATCCCTTAAAAATTACATGAACAAATTTGTGAGGAGTGCATTTAGTATTTAACATTTTTAAATTTATTTGACAACCTATTTCTCTTTTCATGGATCTTATCTTCTTTTTTTTTTAAGTTTATTATATATGACATCCATTTTAGAGTGCAATGAAGACTTAAAAAGAACAACATAACTTCAATAAATTGTGAAAAAGACATTCATTCTCATTGGAAGGAAGCACAATTTCTCACCAACAAAATTCATTCTCTCTCACAAGTTTATAACGACGTAGTACTTTAGAAATAAAAACTTATTATTACCATATAACCTTCTTATTTTTCAAACTCCAATTAACATAGAGAACTTGAAATCCATAAAAAGTAAAATCTCTTACATACCACAAATTTTCTTAGCTTCAGCAATGTCATTAGGAGGAATAAGTTTGTAAAGTGCACTAGAACATGTGTTCAAATCAGAAATAGCTGTGCAACAAGAAGGATGAGCACCAGTCTGAATCTTGATCACGCTTACAATACATGTTGCGGAGTCTCTAATAAAAGATTCACAACCAGAGATAGATATATCTGAAGGAGAATATGGATCAGGTGCTACTGCCATTATTGATGGTGCTAAAATGACTATGCAAACGATGGATAGAAGTGCTAACTTCACTATGGATGCATTCAGTGACTTTCCTGCCTTTTTTTTTTTGTTGTTGAAAAATGAGTATGGTGGTCTACAGAATGGGAGAAGTTTTGCTTTGTTTTGGTGAGAAAGTAATGAATTGTGGAGGTTCTTATATAGGAGAAGATATGAATGTGGGGTTTCAACGTCTTTATGGCCATAGAAAACTACAAATCTTACTAATGTAACATATTTTGGTTACAAATCTGATGTAACATTATTTTGTAAGGTACTCATTCAAAGTAAAGGTTAAAATATAAGATTTCAACTAAAAGGCCATATATTTGAATTTCTCCACTGCCTATCAACTTTGGAGATATTATTTATCTAACTATTCTCGATTTGGTAAGTGTTTATTACTTTCTTTAGTTAAAAGTCAGTCTTCTTACACTATTTTATATTATTTTTTATTTATTAGATAATTAGTAATAATAAATTGAATATGAATATATTATTTAATGTTGAGGAATAATTATTAAGAAAAATATATTTACATCAACGTAAAAGGATTTAAAATATTTTATTCTAACAAGCATTAATTAAATATTAAACTTTAATTTTAATATTATATTTTTATTAGAAAAAAATGTAATTATATAAAATAATTAATTAAAAAGGTTTTGGGGTCCATTTGAGATTGATCAAGATTTTGGAGGGCAATGAGATACTTATTTATTATATTTTTTTATGGGATAGCAACTTCAAAATAAATAAATAAGAGTTTTTAATTTTGAATGTGGTTAAGAATTCAAACATTTGCTTAAAAACATGAAAATTGTTGTCCAACAATTATCAAAAGCAGCCTAAGTTATTCTATTTCTTAAAAAGTAATTAAGTATTTTTATACTCGCCCCTTACTTTTTCTTTTTCAAATGTTTGTAGGCTGCCGATTGAGATGGAGAAGCGATTGAGGCACAATTATAGAGGGGTCTGGAGCGTCAATCAATTTTTATAATTTGAGTCTTTTGTATTTTGTTTGTAATTGTATCACAATCTGATTTTCTCATTTGTAATAAATTTGAGCAACACCATCTTGCATTTGGATTTCATTTGGTATTTTACTCTATTTTTATCTTTTATTTATTTATTTTTTCTTTGGGTCTTATCTTTTTAGTCACGGTCCCATATTTGAAAGCATCAAAATTTGGATCAGAATAAAAATTGATTAATTTATTCTAGAAAATCCCATCATAGATCCGCTATCAAACGAGGGTTGAGACTCGACTAAAAGTCAGTCAAAAGTTAGCATAAACAGAAGAAAAAAAGGAGAGAAAAATTACAGTAGAAAAAAAAAGAAATAAAAAAATTAACCTCGAGTCCATACCTCAAGCTCATAATCCAAACCTAAGTCTGAACTTCAGCTCCAACAATTAGGTCACCTAAACCGGAGATCCGTGACTAACCCAAACCAAGATTGGGATCTCAACCCATCAACACTAATCCTAATTTTCAGATATATGTTATTTTAAGAATAATACAATCAATTTTGAAGATTCTAACCAATTTTAAACTACATTGAAAAACCTTGTGTTTGGAATTGATAAACATTAATTGTGTTAGGATCCAAAAATTTAAAAAAATAAAAAATAAATAAGAAAAAAAAGAAGAAAGAAAAGTCGCCGGAAAAAGGGGGCAACAATTCCGACGACTCGCTGAAATTCTCCCACCCTCGCCCTACATGTTTCTCCCGACACCAAGATCACACCAATGACCTTCAGTCGCACCTCATAGAATTCACCTGCAAAGAAAAATAATATGATATTAGATGGAAAACGAGGAAGAAGAAGAAAAGACGGTTGAATATCTCACGACAAGCATGACGTCAACAGCCACTCCGTCGAGACTTATGGTGCCGTATAGTGTAGATAACGTCATGGAAGAGAGGACTAACAGTCACAGAACATGCTGTTAGAACAACTTTATATGTAGGTTCGTACTTTAGTAGGTACAAAGGGAGATGGAGGGGTATCAAAAAAAGAATGTTGCATCCTGACATAAATTGTATGATGATGCATGTATTGAATGTCATCATATATTAAGACGGTGATTTATTTTTCTAATAATGATGAGTGTATGAAGACCAAAACCTACTTATGAATGGTGTACAGGGTTGTGTCACGAAGATGATTTAAAAGATTAAAATTATAAGGGTTTCATGCATTTTGTGTTGATTTAAAAGATGAAAATTATAGGGGTCTCATGCATTTTGTGTTGATTTAAAGGATTAAAATTATAGGGGTCTCATGCATTTTATGTGTACATATACATCGGGGTACTTTCTCATTTATGATGATGAGTATGGACGTGTACTCTATAATGACGATGATCATGCCTCAGATGACATTCTAGGGTTTGCTGACCTCCAAACGTCTCTACGGATAGCTAGCTCGACTATGATGGGTCTAGGGAGTGCGAACCGCCTGAAGATCCACACTCGCACGTGGGGGGAGGGGAAAGCACATCCAATTTTTGCATGTATTTGCATTCCCTGATCCCAATAGTGGAGCAAGTTTAGAAAAATTTCTAAGCACATCCAATTATTAAATATCTTGAAACATTATGAAGATGATTTTTTTTTAATACACAACCCTAATTGATGTTAATGATGATGAACGTACGAAGATCAATGCATGCTTATTACCTAGGGTAATGTGTGAAAGATGTATAAAGATCTTTTAAAGATGAAAGCTATAGGAAACTCATGCATTTTGTGTGTTCATATACATCAGTTTACTTTTTTTATTTATGATGATGAGTATGGACGCGTACACTATGATGATGATCATGCCTCGCATGACATTAGGAGGTCTACTGCTCTCTATAATGAGTCAAGGGGGTGCAAACCGCCTGGGGATCCACTCTCGCACGTGTGAGTTATGTGTAGGAAAGTACTATACATCCAATTTTGTCCGGATTGGAGGTCATCCCTATGATGGTTTGATGACAGGTTACTAATCCTAAGTTGCATGTAATTACATTCTCTGACCCCAATAGTGGGGTCATTTACCGAGTATTTCCTAAAATACTCAAGCTCTGTGCTACTTCTACTTTAGGTAAAGAAAATGCACCTCTGTATTATTGACGACGAGATCGGATAGTGGTATTTCATTTCTTAGACTTGAGGTTAGTAGAGGGTGTTTTTAATTTTAATGTTTTATTTAGTATTCCGTTATGTTTCTTTAAAAATGTTTTCAAACATGTAAGTCTATGGCAGCGTCTTATGATGAAGTCTTAAAAATTTATTTTTGCGTAAGAGAGTATGTTATGACGACGATACCGATTTTAGGTTAGTAGTAATCTAGGGTTGTTACAAATTTTGTGTCCAACCGAGTTCTTGAAATTTTAATATTATGTCCACGATATCTTTAGCCTATTTGACGTTTTCTAAAATTCATTGACCTACAAACACTAATTTGAAAATTTAGAATTCTTTAAAATAATATTTAATTTTAAGTGACTAAAGCTTGTTGTAACTTCTTGGCTCACGTCCTTGTAATTGGATCTTGAGGTATGGAAATTCCTTGATCATGGTTCATATCACTAGTGCCAAAATCTTGGTAGTTTTTTTTTTTTTTTTTTTTTTTTTGTTAAAGCATTTTTTAGATGAGTATGTATCGTATGTATGTTATGAAAAATTACTCTTATGCCTCTACATTTAGATGTCGGAGAACCATATTGTTTTATGTAATGTGCAAAGCTAGAATGAGAACATACACAAGCTGAATATGAGTTGTGCAAATGGATGAGTGTATTACGCATGATGTATGATTTTTTCTTGTGTGTTAAGGTATTTTTTGGATTAGTATGTATTGTAAGTATGTTATGAAAAATTATTGTTATGCCTCTACATTTAGATTTCCGAGGACCATGTTGTTATATGTAATATGCAAGCTAGAATGAGAACATACATGACTTGAATATGAGTTGGGCAAATGGATGAGTGCATTACGCATGGGGTATGAAATTATCATAATGCCCCTATGATGAGATTTGTGATAAATGCTAATTTATATGATTTTCGGTGTGTTAGAAAGAAGAGTAGGTTAATGTGATATGTGGAGGTGATTGATGGATGTGATCTCTCTGTTGAGTTTGTTTGCTTGTTTATTTGTATGAATGTTTTAGTTTATGTTTCAGTGCTTAAGGTGTTCATTAGGATATCTCCTTAATAAGCTTGCATGTATGATTAGATTATGTATAACTTGCTCTAGGTGATGTATAGAATAATCTCCCTAACAAAGCATACATAAGAGAATCAAGCTAAGTTCTGGGTACTAAAGCTATTGCAGCTTACATGTGGACCAAGATTAGTACATTTCTAGTAGATGACTTGAATATGAGTTTGGCAAATGGATGAGTGTATTATGCATGATGTATGAACTTATTATAATGCCCCTATGATGAGATTTGTTATAAATGCTAATTTATATGATTTTCGGTGTGTTAGAAATACGAGTAGGCTAATGTGATATGTGGAGGTGTTTGATGGATGTTATCTCTCTATTGAGATTAGGATATCTCCTTAAAAAGCTTGCATGCATGATTAGATTATGTATAACGTGCTCTAGGTGATGGATAGGATAATCTCCCTAGCAAAGCATACGGAAGAAAACCAAGCTAAGTTAAGGTGCTAAAGCTAAGAGCTTCTTACATGTTGAACAAGATTAGTACATTTCTAGTAGACCTTAAACCCTAGGATCGTGAGCGATAAAAAATTTAGACCTTTGTGCACCTAGAGTTTGGTTTGACTAAGGATCTAACCTCAAACTTCCTAGAAATGAGAGATGGGATTTAAACCACCATCATACCCTTAAGAACCTAGTAAACCTCCATGACATCCAAGAATATCAAAGGTAGCCCTCCAAACCGATAGCAATCAGTATAGTGTCTGTGGAGCTTTCACTTCTCTTTTCACACTAGTACGATTCCGTAGAGCTAGGTGTAAGACGGGTTAGATTTGTGTGGCTAGACATATTGTTGAATTGCCCACGATGAATTCGTCCTCTTGGTGCACATTGATAATGCGGGTAGTCAATGGTTACCCAATACGATGGTTCCATCCTATGGGCGGGCTTTGATCATGTGGGTAGTTAGTGGTTAAATTGCACGATAGATCTATCTTGTTGGAGGGCGCTGGTCATGCAGGTAATTAGTGGAACTGGCACATAAAGGGGGTAGTGCACCCGACCTCGGGTGACCGCATGGCTTGTAGAATGGATTTGCACCATGTTGTCTCCACCTGATAGAGAGAAAACTTGTTAAGGTAGCGCCTCAACATCGGATACAGGTTATAGCTGCATAGGCTAAGCAAGCTACCCTAAATTAAAGTATAAGAGAGTAGTAGGTCCATGATGCTAAAAAAGGGTAAACCATCTTCTCCAAACTAAGACCTTGTCCGTGAGCAGTTTAAGTACCGCTTAGAACATCGAGGCACACAAAATGCTTAGGTAGCAGTAGAGGCTAGACACGAAACTTCTTAGAGCCTAGAGTATAGTCTGTCGATACCTATGCGATTAAGGATGCGATGAGAGTCTACAGGTAGGTTCTTTATTGGGTATAAAATATACTCACAATTTTTCCTTTTCAGGTGTTTGTAGGCTGTCAGTCTAGATAGAAGAGCATTCGAGAGTTGTGCGGTAATAATAGGGGTCATTCTGTTACGTCAGTCCATCTTGTATTTAAGTCTTTTATATTTCGTTTTGTAACTATGTCCTAAACCTATTTTTTCCTTTTTAATAAATTTTAACATCACCCTCTTCAAAAGGTATTCTATTTTGTATTTTATTGTGGTGTGGTAGGTTTTTTTTATTTTGATTTAAGTTTTATAGCATTTATTTTCTATTTTTATTTGTTTTCACATTCGTCCTCTAAGTATCGATCCCGAATTTAAAGCCTAAGAAGTTGAGGCATGATGGATTGGTATTAGAGTCGTCGAGTTTTAGGTTATGTTGGCCTTTTCTATGTATAGAGAGTTGTAGACCTCTATGACTCATCTCAGCGACACATCTCATCGTGGCCAAGTATGCAATCTAGCTTTTGTTAGTAGTTTATGATAAATCATTTAACTGGTATGAACTTGATGTTTATCTCTAGTTACGTGGTCGTTATGATAATATCTTAGGGCATTAAATAGTGAACGATAACTCTATTAGTCAATGCTCAAAATGAGTTATAATGTTTTGACACAGTGATGAGGCCAAAAGGGATGATGAGATAGAAGATTGGCCTTTAAAAAACATATAGTTGATGTTGTAGAGTGCAAGACGTCAACACATGGATGTTGGTATGAGATGTATTAAGGCTTGGTACCAGCTACATGGATGTGGGTATGAGATGTATTAAGGCTTGGTACCAGCTCAGGAGGTACCTATACCTATACCAAAGCTTGGTACCAGCTCAGGAGGTACCTATGACCTAGCCTTTGGTGACTATAACTCTTGTAGCCAAGCATGCCTCTGTACGGATCACATAGTAGACCTAGAAAAAATAGAGCATGCCTCAATAGAGACCATGTTGTAGGTTCGGACAATATAGTTCACTCAGACAATGACATCCTATGAAAGTATCAAGCATCCCTAGAGCAAATAATTACCCTTAAGGAAGTTTTGGGTAAGTTGACATGTCGGAAAAATAAGATTCACAACCTTAAGAAAAGAGTTATTGAGGCTATTGCTCCAAGGTTTGGGGTTGGAATCATCATAGACTAAATTCAAGTTTATTGACTTTCAACAAAGCGATGGGCGCACTATGCCATTTATGAATTTATGGGTATTAAACATTCTCGGTGAAGGACCACCCAAGAGATGATAAGTTACTTTGGACTTCAAAGATGAGGTCCAAGTCTAGTAGTAACACCGGTCATCAGGATTATATGATCGCGTTCTAAGCTATTCTTAGGTTAGGACAAGCATGTTAACAAAGTTAAGGACGTGGAATCGTCACAATAGTCCAATGAACCTTGGAGTTGTAGACAGTAGAAAACGAGTCAAGCTGTGACTACACCATCACTATCTGTAGAGAGGAAAGTCTAGTACCATGGTAGTAAGAACCTACCCTCGAATAGGTTGTCTAGATTACTAATAGTAGGACTCGAGTTCAACAAAAGTGTGAACGCATACTTGTAAAGCACCCTCCGGTAGAGGCAAAGCTTCTAGACAATCTGATTTTAGAAACTACCTCAGTGATAGCTGGATATAAGACATTACACCTACCTGTAGAGGAAACATCCCAATGTTTAGGGAAAGCTAGCCACCACACAAGGACGTACAATGAGTTTCCTACGATCCCATACAAGAATCGGGGAGGTTTACATGCTCGAAAGAACTAGTGATGGGATATCACTACGAGAGGAGGCATGACTAGATCAATCATACGAAACCTAGCCTAGGTGAACTTATGCAATGATTATCTATTGCCAAATAGCTCATACTTAACTCAATTGAGTTCTACGGTCAATGAGGAAGAAACTGCAAGGCTATTTTTTTTTCAAGCATTAAAGATTGTAAGGGTCTTTGCAAGTTCAAATTACACTCGGATGAGGATTAGAGAGAAGGATATATCAAAGGCTACTTTCAAAAGCTGTTATGAGTATTAAGGGATTTTCGTTATGTCCTTTAGCCTGACTCATGCCTTGCAGAGTTGAAGGATTAGACGAACCTAGTAATCATAAGACTTTCTCCATACCACCATTATTGTCCTTTGACGATATACATGCGTACACTAGAATGGAATTAGTTTATAAGGAACACTTGAGGGGAGGTCTAATTGTGTTATCCATATACTTGAGGGGAGGTTTAATTGTGTTATCTATATGTATACTAAGTTCTCATAGGGAAGAATTTTGGTTGTTTGTTGTGGCTTTCCCTTGTCAATGGTATCGAGATAGAAGATCATATTCAGCAGAACCATGGTTGAAGCCTATAAAGATGCCCTCCCAATATTTTGATTGCCGTAAAGAGTATTGAATACTCACATTTTTAGTAGTAGAGCGTCTAAAGATGCACCATATTGAGAAAGAGCTAGAGACATTATCCTAGTAAAAAGTTTGCAACCTAATGAAGTGCTACCAAGCGGTGGGTAGGCTCAAGAAATTAGGTAGCCTTCCTTAAATTGAAATAGTGTGAGAAGATGGTCGAAGAGTGCAACCTAGTGCCCAACAGACTAGAAAGGTTTGCACTAGAGTTGGTCAAAATTGTTAGTGAAAGAGTGAGTGATTGAATGATTGATTAGAAGATTGTATTATGAAAGCAAGAAGGCTATATATATATATGCAGAGAATACAAAAAAGATATTTAAAAAATCTATCTAAAGATCGGCGGAAAATCTGGTAACAAACCCTAAACATATCAAAAACTAAATCAAATCAAAACTAAATCAACTCAAAACTAAATCAACTCCTAACTATAAGGAGATTTAATCAGATACTAACTGCAATCTAAACAAACACGTGATCTTTAACCCTCCTTCTTGTTTAGATGCTGTGAACTCCAAGCTTTTTTCTGAACACCCATCTTACTCCAATTATCTTTCTGTTTAGAGGTCGATCAACCAACTCCTAGGTTTTATTTTTCTCGATCACCGAAAGTGCATCATCAACCAAAGCATCTTGTCGTTGATCTTCAGACTTTTCTTGTCGTTCATCTTCAGACTCTTCTAACATGCTACCAAAGATTAAATTGTTTGGTGCATTAGAAATCTGATTCACCTTCGTCAATTCTTCCCAATTCCATTGCTCATTTCCAGCAAAATGAACATCTCGACTCACAATAACACGACTAGTGTATTGTTGAAAAATTCTGTAAGCTCTGGATATAGTGCTATACCAAACAAAGATGTCAGCTTCTGCCTTTTTGTCAAGCTTATCACGCTTGACTTGTGGAATGTAAGTGAAACAAAGACACCAAAATACTCTAAGGAATATTAAAGAAGGTTTGTAACCATACCAAACTTCAAATGGTGTCAGGTCCTTCACAGCTTTTGTTGAAATTCGATTTTTGTTAAAATTCGATTTTGCAAGCACACAACAGTATATGCACTTTCATTCTCAACTCTGACTTTGAATTTCTAAAATACACCCGCAACTTTTGACTTTTGCTTCAGCAAGAAGATCCAACACATTCTTGTTAGATCATCAATAAAAATAATATAATAAAGATTACCATTTAATGATGGTGTTCGCTGAGGACCACAAAGATCAGTATGAACTAGCTGCAGCTTTTTCGAGGCTCTCCATGCCTGTTTAGGAAAGGGTTGCCTATGTTGCTTCCCAAAATTGCAAGCACGACAAAGAGGCATGTCATCATCAATGTTAGTGAGTCCTTCTACCAACTTCTTTGACTGCATCTGAAGCAAACTTCGATGATGAAAGTGTCCAAGTCTTTTGTGCCAAATCTCAGTGGCACTAGCTCTGAATATATAGGTCATCTGCTCTTTCTCCATCGGATTTAGAGCAAAGCATTTTCCTTTCATTTTGACATTGAACAAGTCTTTGCCACTAGCATCTTTGATCAAGCACTGCTTATTCTCAAACAACACTTTATAGCCTTTATCGAGTAACTGACCAACACTTAAGAGATTTTGAGCAATTTTAGGTACAAATAAAACATCTGGAATAAATTTTGTACCTTCATAGCTTGTTATAGCTACTGTGCCTTTTCCCTTGACTTCCAAGTGTTCACCATTACCAATCTTCACTCTCTTGACTTTAGTGTCTCTTAATTTCTCAAAAAACTCCTTATCATATGTCATATGATTTGTGCACCCATTGTCAATCAACCAACTCTCGCTTGATTTTTTGTCTGAGAAACAAGTGACCACAAACAATTGATCTTCTTCTTCTTGATCAATTACCTGTGCATCTACTTCTTTCACCTGACCTTTGACTTTGCAGATCACAGCTTCATGTCCAAATTGATTGCATTTGGAGCATTTGGCATCAGGTCTTCTCCAACACTTATATGGTGGATGACCTTTCTTCTCACAATGGCGGCAAGATGGATAGGATTTTTTGGAACCTCCTCCTTTTGTCTTCTGATAATTGGCAGATCAATCTCCATTCGTCGATTGGTTTTTGAAAATTTTCTTGTTTTTATACCTGCTGTTATCTTGATGCTTAACAGATAAGGCACCTTCAATTACCCCTTCTTGCCTCATAGACCTCCTTTGCTCTTGTGCTTGTAAAGCATTCAAGAGCTCTGTAAAAGAAATCTTTGACAGGTCTTTGGTATACTCCAATGTAGTAATGGTGGCTTCAAACTTCTCTGGAACAGTGACCAGCAGCTTTTCAACGATCCTGGAATCATTTAACACAGAACCAAGCAATCACACCTTGTTGGCAATGCTGAGAAGTCTGTTAGAGTACTCTTTTACCGACTCAGACTCCATCTTCTGCAACTCGAAATCCCTAATCAAATTCAGGACTTTCATTCCACGAATTCTCTCATCTCATTCATATTCAACCTTGAGGTAATCCCAGATTTCTTTTGCTGTTTTGAAGGACATTATTCGCATGAAGATCATTTGAGATACAACAGCAAATAGGCAAGCTTTTGCCTTCGATTTTCTTGTCTTCTTTTCTTTCTGTGCTTTGATTTGTGCTACAGTAGGATTTGCTGGAAGTGGAAGGACTTCGTAATCCTCTTCTATTGCTTCCCAAAGATCCAAAGCCTCTAGATAAGTCTCCATACGAACTGCACACATTTGATAATTGTCTCCATCGAAGACGGGTGGTGCAATAGCTGAAAAACTTGATTCTCCTTCCATTTGATCTCACAGATCCCTTAAGAAGATAGCTCTGATACCAATTTGTTAGTGAAAGAGTGAGTAATTGAATGATTGATGAGAAGGTTGTCTTATGAAGAGCAAGAAGGCTCTATCTATCTATACATATATATATATATATATATATATATATATATATATATATATATATATATATATATAATATATATATATGTTAAGGATATTTAGTACTAAATTATAGTTTACCATATATATCATATTTGATATTTTATTATAAGGCAAATATCTCCTATCATAGGTATCTTTTCATTTTATTTCCATTTATTACTATTTCCATATCCTTGTAATTTATTTGATTATAAATAGAGAACTTTCACACACCATTTAGGTGTGGTGGATTAAGCAAACATTCTCATGGTATCAGAGCCCTTTCGGTTTAACAACCTCGATCCTTTCTTTTCAATGGCTTTTGAATCCTCTATTGTTCTTCTCCATCACCCCTGTTGGCTTTGACGCCGCAGGGGCAGTCGCCATGGCTGCCGCAAGCGGAGCCGGTTGATTACTCTTCAGCTCCGCCCTTTTGACCTCCAAATCACCCTTCACCATACTCTGTACATACAACCTCATCTTTTCCAAACATAGTCTCTTTCATTTTCTTCCCAATCTTCCCTTCATCCTTCATCCTTCATGGAAACCCTAATCTCAGGATCCTCATCAGCACTCTCTTCGAAAATATATAGAATCTCGATAAGCCCATCGACCTTCTGCTGAGATTTACCTTTGGAATCTGGGCGCCGCACTGGCATCTTCGCCAACCAAGTTGCCGCCACCCTTCTCGCCAAAATTGGCTCTTTCGCCCAATGTGGCGACTCTTCCGGCTGCCCTTCTCGCCAAAATTGGCTCCTTCGCCCAATGTGGCGACTCTTCCGGCTTCAACATTGTCTTTGTCCCTTGCTCTAGGATTCCCGTTCTACTTCTTTGGGTTAGACATATTCTCACCAGAGCCAAGGCAGTATCGTCGCTGAGCGATGATCCCTCTTCATGGGTTAGACATATTCTCGCGCGAAGCCAAGACAGCATCGCCGTTGAGCGGCGATCCCTCTGTAATTTTCGATGGCCAAGAAAGTGTTTCTCTACGCCTCCTCCGAACCAGGTTGTTGACATCTTCACAAAAAGTGTTTCTCAACCTCTCTTTTAATTTTTCAGATCCAAACTTGACGTTCGTTCAAATCCGACGCTCAGCTTGCGGTGGGGTGTTAAGGATATTTAGTACTAAATTATAGTTTACCATATATATCATATTTGATATTTTATTATAAGGCAAATATCTATATTTACCTTCCTATCATAGGTATCTTTCCATATTTCCATTTATTACTATTTCCATATCATTGTAATTTATTTCCTATCATAGGTATCTTTCCATATTTCCATTTATTACTATTTTCATATCATTGTAATTTATTTGATTATAAATAGAGAACTTTCACACACCATTTAAGGTGGGGTGGATTAAGCAAACATTCTCAATATATATATATATAATACAAAAAGATATTTTGAAAATCTATTTGATGGGATAATCCGGTAACAAACCCTAAACAAATAAAAAAATTAAATCAAATCAAAAACTAAATCAAATCAAAACTAAATCAACTCCTAAGCAAGGAGATTTAATCAGATAGTAACTGGCAACAATCTAAACAAACACGTGATCTTTAACAAAAATAGAGATGATGATGTTGGACCGCTCCATCACAGGTCTCAAGCATGAGATTTAGGGCCTAAGATAGCCCTGGCTTCCTCAATTTATGAAAAAGCACTATGTGATCCTAGAAAGATGGACATGTACACTTGGATTAGAGCCTACGAAAACCTATGTGATTGTGATCACGCCATGATGGATAGTAAACCTTAGAAGTGACCTTCAAACCCTAAAAATCTGAAACACTACGTGCAAGAAGCAGAGTCAATATTAATTTGAAGAAAAACTAAGGTTGGGTTAAGTATAGATTGGTGTTATCGACTCAATTGAATTAGCCACGTCAACATCTTCTTCCACAAAACAAAAGTAGAGACCGTGCCCAATTTGCTGAAATACCTGAAAATGACCTTTATATTCCTGTAGATTGGTTATTTGACTACTATTACTTCATGAAACTAATTTAACACTTTTGTATCTTTATTCCGAAATTCTTTACCTTTTAGTTACTTTCTCTTACATCTCTCGACACAAAATATATTTGAAATTTATAATCAGATTTAGAATATTAAATTAAGAGAGTAAAAACATATCATTGTCTTTACTTCGGCTACTAACAACTTGCATAAGACCAATAGAGACAACATGAATCTAAATTTAGTATCTTTACGAATATATATATAGTAACAAAATTGTAATCAATGGATTCTTTTCTTTGCTTTTGGTCAATGTTGAATAATTTTATATGGTTTGTTTTTTATTTTCTTCTTGTTTGCTTCACTTACTACATTGATGTTCATATTTGGTCTGTTTTCTCTCTATTAGACCTACACTGTTTTTAGCGCAACAAGTAAAGCGGAAAAGATTTAAACCTTAAACCTTTAATCTCAAAAGAATGAGTACATGTTAATTACTAGTAAACTACTTTATTTTTAATATATTTTCTTTTTTTCATTTATTAAAGTCATTTATACCAAACATAAAAGTTTATCGTATCCATATTTTCAACCTAACATGTTTTTGTTATAATATCATTCTTGTCTCTAATTTTTTTAATTTTGTTGTTATGAACATGGTAAAATAATAATAATAATGATTTTTTTTTTTTTAAAGAACGAATGTAGTTAATTTATTATTTGTAGAGGGAAATTGAAAGGTAATAAGTATTTTTTTAAAAAATTTAACAACATGGAGGAATAAGTTGGTGTTGAAATTTGTTGAACTCTAACTGAGTTGGCTAAATTTCTTTGCAATTCTATGTAGTTTAGGTTGCATGTAGAATCATTCAAGCTCGACATGATCAATTTTGCTTGTGGAGTGATTCGAATCTCAAACAAGTGTTCTTGCATTGAGATATTTGATCAAGAATCATTCAAGCTAGACATGATCGATCTTGCTTGTGGAGTGATTCGAATCTCAAACAATGTTCTTGCCTTGAGATACTTGATCAACAAGGTAATCCGAATCTTACTCCCCTTGTAGTGATTCGAGCTTGAATGATCAGATTTTGGAATTTTAATCTCAAAAGAATGAGTACATGTTAATTACTAGTAAACTACTTTATTTTTAATATATTTTCTTTTTTTCATTTATTAAAGTCATTTATACCAAACATAAAAGTTTATCGTATCCATATTTTCAACCTAACATGTTTTTGTTATAATATCATTCTTGTCTCTAATTTTTTTAATTTTGTTGTTATGAACATGGTAAAATAATAATAATAATGATTTTTTTTTTTTTTAAAGAACGAATGTAGTTAATTTATTATTTGTAGAGGGAAATTGAAAGGTAATAAGTATTTTTTTAAAAAATTTAACAACATGGAGGAATAAGTTGGTGTTGAAATTTGTTGAACTCTAACTGAGTTGGCTAAATTTCTTTGCAATTCTATGTAGTTTAGGTTGCATGTAGAATCATTCAAGCTCGACATGATCAATTTTGCTTGTGGAGTGATTCGAATCTCAAACAAGTGTTCTTGCATTGAGATATTTGATCAAGAATCATTCAAGCTAGACATGATCGATCTTGCTTGTGGAGTGATTCGAATCTCAAACAATGTTCTTGCCTTGAGATACTTGATCAACAAGGTAATCCGAATCTTACTCCCCTTGTAGTGATTCGAGCTTGAATGATCAGATTTTGGAATTAAGAATAAAATTTCTATTTTAACTTTGTTTTTCTGTGCAAATTCTTGTGTTTAGAACTTGCATGATAGAGTCATTCAAGTGGTATTGATCAAACCTCTTATGGAGTGATTCGAATCACGAGTTTAGAAACGAGTTTTCTTTACTCTTGATCTTGATCATCAAGGTAATCCGTTCCATACTTTCCCTTGGGTTGATTCCATATCACATTGGCTAAAGAAAGCACAAATGCTCCTTTTAATATATTTTTCAAGTCTACTTATAAATACAACCTACATGGTTATATAGCCTCAAAATGAAACTATTAAAGGCATTCCAAGAGTGGTAACATTCCTACTGTATGACCATAATTAACCATTATGTAATTGTAACCTAAATGAAATAAAAAGTCTTAAAATATATTAATGAAATACAATAACTCTATATTACTCTAAATTGTAATCCACCAAAAATTTATAACAATGAAACTTCATTCTTCTTGAATGTGGCATGAATTGAAATATCTCTTGATAATTTCAACGATATTTTATTCACATCTTCATTAAAGTATATTGTATGATTGATATCTCTTGGTTCATATGAGTAAGAAGGAACAATATATACACACCAATACTATACTCTTGAAAAGAAAAATTGACCAAGTATTGACCAAGTATTTGACAACCCATTTCTCTTTCATGGATCTATCTTCTTTTTTTCAAAAGTTTATTATATATAACATCCATTTTAGAGTGCAATGAAGAGTTAAAAGAGAACCATATAACTTCAATAAATTGTGAATAAGACGTTCATTCTCATTGAAAAGAAGCACAATCTCTCTCCAACAAAATTCGTTCTCTCTCACAAGTTTATAACGACATAGTACTTTAGAAATAAAAGCTTATTATTACCATATAACCTTCTTATTTTTCAAACTCCAATTAACATTAGAGAACTTGGAGTCCATAAAAAGTAAAATCTCTTACATACCACAAATTTTCTTAGCTTCAGCAATGTCATTAGCAGGAATAAGTTTGTAAAGTGTACTAGAACATGTGTTCAAATCAGAAATAGCTGTGCAACAAGAAGGATGAGCACCAGTCTGAACCTTGATCACGCTTACAATACATGTTGCGGAGTCTCTAATAAAAGATTCACAACCAGAGATAGATATATTCGAAGGAGAATATGGATCAGGTGCTACCGCCATTATTGATGGTGCTAAAATGACTATGCAGGCGATGGATACAAGTGCTAACTTCACTATAGATGTGTTAGTCACTGCCATTTTTGGTTGAAAAATGAGTATGGTGGTCTAAATAATGGGAGAAGTTTTGCTTTGTTTGGGTGAGAAAGTAATGAATTGTGGAGGTTCTTATATAGGAGAAGATATGAATGTGGGTTTCAACGTCTTTTATGGCCATAGAAAACTACAAATCTTACTAATGTAATATATTTTGGTTACAAATCTTGGTGATGTAATATTATTTTGTAAGGTACCAATCAAAGTATGTCTCAAAGGTTAAAATATAAGATTTCAACTAAAAAGTCATATGTTTAAATTTCTCCACCGCCTATCAACTTTGGAGATATTATTTATCTAACATTTCTCGATTTGGTAAGTGTTTATTACTTTCTTAAGTTAAAAGTCAGACTTCTTATACTATTTTATATTATTTTTTTTATTAGATAATTAGTAATAATAAATTGAATATGAATATATTATTTAATGTTGAGGAATAATTATTAAGAAAAATATATTTACATCAACTTAAAAGGATTTAAAATATTTTATTCTAACAAGCATTAATTAATTATTAAACTTTAATTTTAATATTATATTTTTATTAGAAAAAAATGTAATTATATAAAATAATTAATTAAAAAGGTTTTGGGGTCCATTTGAGATTGATCAAGAGTTTGGAGGGCAATGAGATACTTATTTATTATATTTTTTTTATGGGATAGCAACTTCAAAATAAATAAATAAGAGTTTTTAATTTTGAATGTGGTTAAGAATTCAAACATTTGCTTAAAAACATGAAAATTGTTGTCCAACAATTATCATGTTTTTAAAATTGTTGTCCAACAATTATCAAAAGGAGCCTAAGTTACTCTATTTCTTAAAAAGTAATTAAGTACTTTTATATTCGCCCCTTACTTTTTCTTTTTCAGATGTTCGTAGGCTGCCGATTGAGATGAAGAAGTGATTGAGGCACAATTATAGAGGGGTTGTTCTTGAGCATCAATCAACTTTTATAATTTGAGTCTTTTGTATTTTGTTTTTGTATTTTGTTTTGTAATTGTATCACAATCTGATTTTCTTATTGGTATAAATTTGAGCTAACACCATCTTATATTTTGATTTCATTTGGTAATTTACTCCATTTTTATCTTTTATTTTATTTTATTCTATTTTTATCTTTTATTTTATTTTATTTTATTTTAATTTATGTATCCAAGAAAATCCCATCATACAACCGCTCTCAAAAGAGGGTCAAAAGTCTGCATAAACAGAAGAAAAAAAAGAGAGAAATCAGATTTTGATGATTCAAAGCAATTTTTATAAGGGCACATGCCCACTACTAGTGTATATTGTCCTCTTTGGGCTTTTTCTTTCGGGCTTCCCCTCAAGATTTTAAAAACACGTCAATTAGGGAAAGGTTTCCACACCCTATATAAATGATGTTTCGTTCTCCTCCCCAACCAATGTGGGATTCTGTTAAGAATGAAAAACTCTAATACCATGTTAAGAATGAGAAGCTCTGATGGTTCTTCCTCTTCTCCTACTCTGATACCATGTTAAGAATGAAAAACTCTAATACCAAGTTAAGAATGGGAAACATAGGTGGGATTGAAAGTCTAATATTTATTAAGGTTCACAAGGTTTAAAAAAGATACAAGCTATCAAACTAAATCCATAAAATGAGAGAAAATATTCTACTAACCAAATATGAAATAAGATCAAACATATCAAATATACTATTAACCAAATCTTGAAAAGGAGGGATTAATCCTAAAAATAAGGGGGAAAATACTAACTGATTATGGCTATATAAAATATATTCCCATAGAGTTTCACATTCCGCATTGGTGGGGATGAGAGCGAAACACCTTGTATAAACGTGGAAACTTTTACCTAGTATACTCGTTTTAAAAACCTTGAGGGAAAGCCAAAAAAAACAATATCTACTAGCGGTGGGTCTGGGCGGTTACAAATGGTATCAGAGCTAGACACCGGGCAATGTGTCAACGAGGAGGCTGTTCTCCGAAGGGGAGTGGATTTGGTGAGGGTCCCACATCGATTGGTGAAAGGAACGAATGCTAGCGAGGATGCTGGGCCTTGAACGAGGGTGGATTGTGATATCTCATATTGGTTGGGGAGGAGAACGAAACACCCTTTGTGAGGGTGTGGAAACCTTTCCCTAGCCGACGCGTTTTAAAAAATCTTGAGGGGGAGCCCGAAAGGGAAAGCCCAAATAGGACAATATTTACTAGCGGGAGCCTAGGCCGTTACAATTTTAAACTGAATTGAAGAATGTGTGTTTTGAAGATATAAACACTAATTGTTTAAGGATCCAAAAATAAAAAATAAAAAATAAATAAGAAAGAAAAGTCACCGGAAAAGGGGGCGAGATTTTCGACGACTCGCCGGAATTCTCACACCCTTGCCCTATATGTTGCCCCTGACCCCAAGAACACGCCAACAACCTTCAGCTACACCTCACATAATCCACCTGAAAAGAAAAATAATATGATACAGGGGAAAACGAGGGAGAAGAAGAAAAGACTGTTGAGTCACCTCACGACAAGCACGACGCAACAATCTCCCCGTCGAGACTCATGGCACGATATATTGTAGATAACATCATGTAAGAGAGTACTAACTTTTCAAGAAACACCTTGATGCACACGAGTGATTACTACCAAACGGTTTTATTGTTTTGCCGACAAAAGGATGAACTTATTGCTAGAACAACTTTATATGTGTAGGTTCGAACCTTTAGTAAGCATAGAGGGAGATTGAGGGGTATCAGAAAAAGAATGTCGTGTCCCCACTATTTGACACTATTTGATGACATTATATGATGATGTCTAATATTATTATAATATTATTTGATGATGATATGATTATGATGATATAACGATGATGTATGATGTTAGGATGAGATGCACGATGATGACATGATGATGATGTCATAGTAATGATGATATATGATGTTATGATGACGTACATGATGATGATATGATGACGACAATATACAAATGATGATGTATATTAATATGATGACGTAAATTGTATGATGATGAGATGGGTTACCATGACGTTATTCCATATCAAGATAAAGTTCATGTATTGAATGTCATGATGCATTACGACGATGATTTATTTTTCTAAGGACACAACCCTAGTTGAAGTTAATGATGATGAGTGTATGAAGACCAACACCTACTTATTGCTTAGTCTAACATATGAAAGGTGTACAGGGTTGTGTTACGAAGATTATTCAAAATATGAAAATTATAGGGGTCTAATGCATTTTGTGTGTACATATACATCGGGATACTTTCCCATTTATGATGATGAGTACGGACGCATACGCTATGATGACGATGATCATGCCTCGCATGAAACTCAAGGTTCTGCTGACCTTCGAACGTCGCTATGAATAGCTAGCTCGACTATAATGGGTCCAAGTGGTGGGAACCGCTTGGGGATCCACACTCGCATGTGTGGGTCGTGTGTAGGAAAGTACTGCACATCCAATTTTTGTCCGGACTAGAGGTCACTCCTCTGAGAGTTTTAAATGATAGGTCCCTAGATTATGAGTTGAATGTGTTTGCATTCCCAGACCCTAATAGTGGGGTCACTTACGGAGTATTTCAGTATTTTTTAACCTACTCAAGTCATGTGTACTTCATTTTTAGTTAAAGACAAGGCATCTCTATACGACTGACGACGATATCGTAGTTTGAGAGCATGACACATGCTTAGGGTAGTTGTACTTGTTTTCTTAGACTTAGTTTAAAATAAGGTCTTTTAATTTTACATTATTTATTTTATTTAGTTTTTTGATGTGTCATTTAAAAGATGTTTTCGAATACACAAGTCTATGATAGTATTTTAAGATAAATGTCATGTTTTATGATAAAGTTTTAAATGTTTAATTCTACATACGAGGTAGATAATGATGACATTAATGATGACAGTAACGGCTCTAGATAAATAAAAATCTAGAGTAATTACAATTTATAAGCAAGTTATTGATGACTACACTCTTAATGTGAGGGTAGTAAGTAAGAAAATCTTCGACCCATGACAAGGTCATTGGATTTAGATGAGAATTGCTCTCTCAAACAGTTTGGTGAGCAAATTAATCTCAATGCACCCACATTCATATCCATTAATGTTAAAATATATGGGTTAATGTTAAAATATTTAAAATATTTTAGAAAAAGAAATTGAAGTATTACAAAAGCTCATCAATAAAGAACTTTGATGTCCTTTACTTCCAATATAATCAGCAATACTTCAAGAATTTAAACTTGGTATCTTTACAAACATAGTAACAAAATCTTAATCAATGGATTATTCTCTTTGCCTTTTTGTCCATGCTAAATAATTTTATTTTATTTGTTTTCATTTTCTCTCAATTTATGCTTACACTACTTTTTAGTACTACTTTTTAGTACTACAGGTAAAGATGAAAAGATTTAAACCTTCCATCTCAATAGAACGGGTACATTTCAATTACCGGTCAATTACTTTATTTCTGCTACATCTTCACTTTTCTTCATGATATTTTCGTGGTTTACTAAAGTCATTTACAACATAAAAGTTTACCGTTTCTATATTTTCAAAATAATATGTTTTCGTTATAATATTATCCTTGTCTCTAATTTTAAAGTTTCGTTGTTATAAACAGATAAAATAATAATAATAATTTTCTTTAAAAAAAACGAATGTAATTATATTATTATTTGGAGAGAAAAGTTATAGGTTGAATGGTAAGTATTTTTTAAAAAAAATTAAAAACAGGGAGGAATAAGTTGGCCAAGTATTGTTTTTGTTTTCAATAGCATAAATAATTTTTTATGAGACTAATGAGCTAAAAATATTTAAGATCTCGAATTAAATAATATAAATAAAAATATATCGATTAAAAATTACATGAACAAATTTATGATCAAAGTGTATTTAGTATTTAACATTTTAAATTTATTTGGCAATCCATTTCTCTTTTATGGACCATCTTCTTTTTTTTTTAAGTTTATTATATATAACATCCGAGAGTTAAAAGAGAACCATATAACTTCAATAAATTGTGAACAAGACGTTCATTCTCATTGGAAGGAAACACAATTTCTCTCCAACAAAATTCATTCTCTCTCACAAGTTTATAACGACATAGTACCTTAGAAATAAAAGCTTACTATTACCATATAACCTTCTTATTTTTCAAACTCCAATTAACATAGAGAACTTGGAGTCCATAAAAAGTAAAATCTCTTACATACCACAAATTTTCTTAGCTTCAGCAATGTCATTAGCAGGAATAAGTTTGTAAAGTGTACTAGAACATGTGTTCAAATCAGAAATAGCTGTGCAACAAGAAGGATGAGCACCAGTCTGAACCTTGATCACGCTTACAATACATGTTGCGGAGTCTCTAATAAAAGATTCACAACCAGAGATAGATATATTCGAAGGAGAATATGGATCAGGTGCTACCGCCATTATTGATGGTGCTAAAATGACTATGCAGGCGATGGATACAAGTGCTAACTTCACTATGGATGCGTTAGTCACTGCCATTTTTGGTTGAAAAATGAGTATGGTGGTCTAAATAATGGGAGAAGTTTTGCTTTGTTTGGGTGAGAAAGTAATGAATTGTGGAAGTTCTTATATAGGAGAAGATATGAATGTGGGGTTTCAACGTCTTTTATGGCCATAGAAAACTACAAATCTTACTAATGTAACATATTTTGGTTACAAATCTTGCTGATGTAACATTATTTTGTAAGCTACTCATTCAAAGTAAAGGTTAAAATATAAGACTTCAATTAAAAGGCCATATATTTGAATTTCTCCACCGCCTATCAACATTCGAGATATTATTTATCTAACTATTCTCGATTTGGTAAGTGCTTATTACTTTCTTTAGTTAAAAGTAAGACTTCTTACACCATTTTATATTACTTTCTTTTTTATTAGATATTTAGTAATAATAAATTCAATATGAATATATTATTTAATGTTGAAGAATAATTATTAAGTAAAATATATTTACATCAACTTAAAAGGATTTAAAATATTTTATTCTAACAAGCATTAATTAAATATTAAACATTAATTTTATATAAAGATTTGATGTAGCATGAGAATAGATTAATATTATATTTTATTAGAAAAAGATAATAGAATGCAAGGGAAGAATGTAAGAATATAAAATAATTAATTAAAAAGGTTTTGGTACATGAATCGGAAATAAAAATAGTTTCTAGATGTTTGCAGGCTGTCGATTGAGGTGGAGGAACGTTTGAGAGCTACACAGTTATAAAAGGGGTCATTCCGGAGCGTCAATAAATTTTTATAATTTGAGTCTTTTGTATTTCTTTTTAGAATTGTATCACAACCCGGTTTTCTCATTTGGAATTTTACTCTATTTTTATCTTTTATTTTATTTTACTTTTAGTCTTATCTTTTTAGTCATCATCCTAGATTTGAAGCATCGAAATTTGGGGCATTAATTTATGTATTCTAAAAAGTTCCATCATGTATACGTCATCAAAAGAGGGTTGAGACTCGACAAAAAGTCGTCAAAAGTGAGCATAAATAGAAGAGAAAAGAGAAAAGTAGAAAAAAAAAGAAATCGAAAAATATTAGCCTCAGGTCCATACCACAAGCTTAGAATCCAAACCTAAGTTTTGACATGTTGGAGTTCTTGAAATTTTAATATCTGTCCAATGATATCTTTTTCCTATTTGACCTACCGACCCTAAATTCAAAATTTAGAATTCTTTTAAATATATAATTTAATAGTATATCTAATGTATCAATTAATGTTAAAATATTTTATATATTTTAGAGGAAGAAATTGATGATGAATAAACAACTTTGTGAATCTAAATTTGGTATCTTTACAAACATAAATAGTAACAAAATCTTAATCAATGCATTCTTAGTAACAAAATCTTAACCAATGCATTCTTCTCTTTTTGGTTAATGGTGAATAATTTTATTTTGTTTCTTCCTGTTTTTCTTTTCATTTGTAAACTTCGAATTCATGTTGTGATATTTTTTTCTATGAATTTGTATCGAAAAAATTTAAATTTTTGACTTTTCTAGAAGGAATTTTTGTCAATTACGGCTCAACTATTTTATTTTAGCTTTATCTTCATATTTTACTTACTATTTTCATAGTTTATTGATGTCATTTTTATCACATAGAAAAGATTATTGTAACATATTTTGTTTAAAACGAATTTGAATGAGTTAGAAAGTTCAAAGGTACTAAATTTTCTCTAAAAAAAATTAAATTTCTTGAACTCCAAATAGAGAAGAAAAAGAATATTTTCTACACAAATAATAAACTTTTGCAAAGAAAGATTCATCAAAACTTAACTATTTTCCTTTTTCATATTGGCTATGAGAAGTATTTATTACACGTTCAATGGAGTAAAACAAATTTAAGACCTTATAAAATAACTTAATAAAAAATATATTGATTGATGATCACTTTTCATCATTCAAGGGTGACTTGATTTGATGTATAGATAAAAAGTCGAAACTATTTTTAAGAGATATGAAACAAATAGTGAGAATTGAACACTATGTGATGTTCCACATCGATTGAAGAGGCTAACGACATTGATTTTTTAGGAGAACGAGTGTCGGTGAGGATGTTCGGCCTTGAAGGGTGATGAATTGTGAGATCCCACATCGGTTAGGGAGGAGAACGAAACATTCTTTATAAGGGTGTGAAAACCCCTCCCTAGCAGTCACGTTTTAAAAATCTTGATAGGAAGTCCAAAGAGGACAATATTTGTTAGCGGTGGGCTTGGGCCATTACAAATGGTATCAAAGCAAGACACCGGATGGTGCGCCAGCGAGAACGTTGAGCCACGAAGGGGGGTAGACACCAGGCGGTGTGCCAGCGAGGACGCTAGGCTCCGAAGGGGGTGGATATCAAGTAGTATGCCAGCGAGGATACTGGGCCCCGAAGCAGGGTGGACACCAGGCGGTGTGCTAGTGAGGACGCTGGACCCCTAACGGTATGCAAACGAGGACGCTGAGCCCTGAACGAGGGTGGATTGTGAGATACCACATCGATTGGAGAGAGGAGCGACATGGATTAGATAAGGAAATGAGTGTCAGCAACGACGTTGTGGTGGACACCAGGCGAAATGCCAACAAGGATGTTGGGCCTCGAACGGGGGTGGATTGTGAAAACTCACATCGGTTTAAGAGAGGAAAGACATCGATTGGAGCGGGGAACAAGTGCTAGTGAGGACTCTGAGCGTGGACACTGGAGAGTGTGCTAACAAGGACGCTATGCCTCAAAAGGAGTGAATACTAGGAGGTATGTCAACTAGGATGTCGGGCCCCGAACAGAGGTGGATTGTGAGATCCCACATCGATTAGAGAGGGTAACGACATCGATTAGATATGGAAACGAGTGCCAGCAAGAACATTGGGTCCCAAAGGGGGTGGATACCTGGCAGTATACCAGCAAGGATGTTGGACCTCAAAGGGAGTGGATACTAGAAAATATGCTCATGAGGATGCTAGGTCACGAAGGGGGTAGATATGGGACAGTATGCCAGCAAGGACGTTGGACCTCAAAGGGGGGTAGATTTTGAGATCCCACGTCTATTAGAGAGGGTACAAAATTGATTGTAGAGGGGAACGAGTACTAGTAAGGAGGCTGGAGGTAAGACACCGGGCGATGTGCTAGCAAGGACACTAGGCCTCGAAGGTGGTGGACATCAGGTGGTATATCAACGAGGACGCTAGGCCCCGAAGGGGCATGGACACCAGGCAATGTGTCAGAGAGGATGCTGGTCCCCAAAAGGGGGTGTACACCAGACGGTAGGTCAGCGAGGACGCTAGGCCTTAAACGGGGGTGGATTATAAGATCCCACATCGATTTGAGAGGAGAACGAGTGCCAGTGAGAACGTTGGGGTGGACACTAGGCGGTGTGCTAGCGAGAAGCTAGGCCTCGAAGTGGTGGACATTTGACGGTATGCAAGCGAGGACGCTGAATTTCAAAAAAGAGTGGATTATGAGATCCCACATCGGTTGAAGAGGAGAACAACATCGATTGGAGAGGAAAACGAGTGCCAGCAAGGACGCTAGACCTCAAAGTGAGTGGACACCGAGTGGTATGTACTTGAGGACGCTAGGCCCTGAAGGGGTTGAACACTAGGTGGTATGCTAGTGAGGACGCTGTGCTCCAAAGGGGGGTGGATTGTGGACATCGGGTAGTGTGCCAACAATGCCACTAGGCCTCGAAGGGGGTGGACATCGGGCGGTATGCAAGCGAGGATGCTGGAGGCCAAAGGGAGTTGGACACCAAGCGGTGTGCCAGCGAGGATGCTGTGCTCCAAACTGGGGTAGACTCCAAGCGGTATACCAGCGAGGATGCTATGCCCCGAACGGTGGTAGATTGTGAGATTCTGAATCGATATGAGGGGATAACAACATGGTTTGGAGAGAAGAACGAGTGCCAGCGAGGATGCTGGCCCCAAATGGGGTAGATTGTGAGCTCACACATCAATTTTAGAGGGGAACGGGTGCCAACAAAGACGCTGGGGTGGACACTAGGCGGTATGCCAGTGAGAACGCTGAGCCCCAAAGGGTGTGAACATTGAGTGGTATGCCAGCGAGGATGCTTGATCCCAAATAAGGGTGGATTTTGAGATCCCACATTGATTGGAGAGGAGAATGAGTGCTAGTGAGGACACTAGGTCTCGAAATGGGTAGATAGCGGGTGGTATGCCAGGGAGAATGCTGGGCCACGAAGGGGGTGGACACTGGGTAGGCCAATGACGATGCTGGGCCCGAATGGGGTGGATTGTGAGATCCCACATCGATTGGAGTGGGGGAGGACACTAGGCAGTGTGCCTGCGAGGACACTAGCCCTCGAAGGGGGTGGACACCGAGAAGTAAGCCTACGAGGACGCTGGGCCTTGAAGGGGATGGACATCGGACAGTGTGCCAACGAAGACGCTGGGCCTCGAAGTGGGTGGACATTGAGTGGTATGCCAACAAGAACGTTGGGCCTCGAAGGGAGTGGACACCTTCCGGTATGCCAGTGACGACACTGGGTCCTAAAGGGGGTAGATTGTGAGATCCCACATCGATTGGAGTGGGGGTGGACACCAGGCAGTGTCCTTGCATGGACACTAGGCCTCGAAGGGGGTGGACACCGAGCGGTATGCCTGTGAGGACGTTGGGCCCTTATGGGGGGTGGACACCAGAGAGTGTGCCAGCGAGGATGCTGGTCCTCGAACACAGGTAAACAATAGTCGGTATGCTAGTGAGGACACTAGGCCCCAAACTGGGTGGATTGTGAGATCTCACATCTATTTTAGAGGAGAACACATCGATTGGAGAAGAGAACAACTACCAGCGAGGACGCTTGGCGGCGAAGGTGGTAGTGACTTGACGGTATGCCAGTGAGAACGCTGGACCCCGAAGGTGGTGGATTGTGAGATCGCACATCGATTGGAGAGGGGAACAATATCGATTGGAGAGGGGAACGAGTGCCAGCGAGGACGCTGGGGGTGGACACTCGGACGATATGCCAGCGAGGATGCGATCGGTGGCCCCGAACCTAAATTTAGTTACAATTTTTTTTAACTATTTTATTTTAAATTTTGATTGAGTGCTTCGATTACATTTACCAACTTTTCTCCATAAAATTCCTAATAAAATAAAAAACATAGGAAGAGTAAGAAAGTTTTGTTGAGAAAAACTTTTATTTTTTATTTTTTATTTTGATTGAAGTCACTATTCCATAAAAACATAATCTGATTGCCCTTCAAAATATTGATTAATCTCACTGTGATTTCCCATTTCTTGGACCCAAAACCTCTTTAATTAATTATTTTTATATTTTTACATTCTTCCCTCACATTCTATTAGTCGATTAATACTCACATTATCTTTATATGAAATCATAGTTTAATATTCAATTATTGCTTATTATCTTATCAGAATAAAATATTTTAAATCCTTTTAAGTTGATGTAAATATAATTATTCCTCAACGTTCAGATTGAATTCCTTATTACTAAATATGTAATAATAAAAAATATATAAAAAATTTAAGACTTTTAACTAAAGAAGGTAATAAACACCTACCAAATTAAGAATAGTTAGACAAATAATATCTCAAAAATTGAATTAGCCTATGCAATTAAGTTTAAATTCTAGAATGCATCAAAATATTCTGAAATTAAATTTTAATTTTGTAACTCAAAAGCACCGAGCTCAACAATATATATGGCGATAGGATTTCAAATATCTAGCCTTTTAGTTGAAGTCTTATACGTAAATCTTTGAGTTAGACTGTGGTTGATACCCTTACAAAATAATGTTACATCAGCCAGATTTGTAGTTTTCTATGGCCATAAAAACGTTGAAATCCCATATTCATATCTTCCTCCTATCTTCTCCTCTATAAGAACCTCTACCATTTATTACTTTCTCACACAAACAAAACAAAGCAAAGCAAAACTTTTCCCATTCTTCAGACCACATACTCATTTTTCTACCGAAAATGGCAGGAAAGCTATTGAAGGCATCCATAGTGAAGTTAGCACTTGGATCCATTGTCTGCATAGCCATTTTTGCACCATCAATAAGGGCGGCAGCACCACCACCTGGTCCAACTTTTCCTTTGGATTTATCTCTCTCTCATTGTGAATCCTATATTACAGAGGCGGCAACGTGTATGGTAAGTGTGATCAAGCTTCAAACTAGTGGTCATCCTCCCTGTTGCAAAGCTATTTCTCATTTGAACGAATGTTCTCCTGAAGTTTATAAACATATTCCCGCTGATGACTTGGCTGCAATTAAGAAAACTTGTGATTTGAACGATTTCTTAAATATTTTTAACTCCTTACTCGAGGCGCTAAAAATGTCTCAGAGAGGAAAAGAGTTAAATTCTGATTTATGAAAACAAAAACAATACTTTGTCAATTTTTCTTTTGAAAGTTTATTATTGGTGTCTATATATTCTCTCCCTTCTCTACTTGGAGTTGAAGAAATTTCCACCAACTTATTCCTCCTGTTGTTAAATTTTTGGAAAAAATACTTATCTCTACAAATAATAATATAATTACATTTGTTTTTTTTTTCAAAAGAAAATTATTGTTATTATTTTACTATGTTCATACCACGAAATATGGATACGGTAATCTTTTATGTTTTGTATAAATGACTTTAATAAACCATGAAAATATCATGAAGAAAAATGAAGATATAGCAAAAATAAAGTAGTCGGCCGATCATCGACGACATGAGATTAAAGGTTTAAATCTTTCCTTCTTTACTTGTTGTACTAAAAAATAGTATAAATATAAATGGAGAGAAAACGGATAAAATGTTTGGAGAAAATAAGAAGAAAATTAAAAACAAACCCTATAAAATTATTTAACATTGACCAAAAGCAAAGGAAAGAATCCATCCATTACAATTTTGTTACTATATTGTATAGATACTAAATTTAGGTTATGTCGTCTCCGCTTCTTGGTGAGCATCTTTGCTGGCATTTGTTTCTCAACTTTTTATACCGTGGGATGGGTGGTGGATTGTGAGATCCACATCGATTGGAGAGGAAAAAATGTAAAAATATAAAAATAATTAATTAAAGAGGTTTTGGGTTGAAGAAATAGGAAATCAAAGTGAGATTAATCAAGATTTTGAAGGGCAATTAGATTATGTTTTTATGGAATAGTGAGTTCAAAATAAAAAAATAAAAAATAAATAAAAAGTATTTTCTTAGTCTTCCTTAGTTGTTGATTTTATTAGGAATTGTATGGAAGGATTTGAATAGTTGCATAAGAGAAAAGTTGGTAAATGTAATGGAAGAACTCAATAAAAATATAAAATAAAATAGTTAAAAAAGGAAAGTAAAAGTCAAAAGTCAGCAGGAGGGTGTATTTTAGTAATTTTTTATTTTCATCCAGATTTAGTATCTGCTCTATGACTATTTCAGAAAAGAAAAGAAAAAGAAAAAAGAAAAAAAGAAAATGGGGACTCTCCTTGGTTGAGTGTGAGGCTCGTGCTCACTTATTTTTCCTCTGGTTCGACCATTATTTGACATTTTTCAATCCAATTTCAATGCTAATCTTATTGTAATGGTAGTAACACCCCCTCATAAAAAAATAAAAGTTTAAATTATGTGAGTAGAGACTCTTTTAAGAAATTTAAATTATTAAAAAATTATGTTTATCTAGTTTAAATTATTTTATGCAAAATTATGTGGGTAAACGGACTTTTAAGTAGAATTAAATTTTAGAGAGTAGTCTCAAGCTAGCATCAAGGGGTCGTAGCTTTTGCCTAGGCTAACCATGTAAGTGACTCTACTGTCAGTTGGTTGGAAAAATTGCTTTATCTATTATGACATGTGCCCAGTGACCTTGCACGTGTCGTATCGGTGATATGTTTGATATGTTTGATATGTTTGATATGTTCGATGATATAGTATGTCAAGATTTGCCAAACAGCATTATGTTATAAATGAAATGTCAATTTATCTTACGATAAGTTATTTTATGGTATGAGATGTCATGATGTACTATGATATGAATATGTTTGGCAATGACACGTGATGACATGCTATGATATGTATTGAAACGATGAATTTTACAATGCACAACCCCTAAACTATGAGTTGAAAGTTATGCTATGAATGAAATGACTTATGAATGTTACATCAGCATAACTTTTTTGTCTACTCTGAACTGTGCACATTCTTGCCCTAATCTTTTACACTGCCTCATTCGTAACTTGGACTAATCCGGGACCCACCGATTCACATTCCCCTACCTCATCCCAGCACAGTGGAGTCCTGCACTGTTTTTCATATAACGCCTCATACGGTGTCATGCCAATCTTCTTCTAGAAGCTGTTATTATAGGCAAATTCCATGAGGTGCAATTTCGAATCCTAGCTACCTGCGAAGTCTAATACATTGACACATAGCATATCCTCTAGAATTTGGTCCAAATGTTCTGTCTGACCATCTGTTTGTGGGTGGAACGCCATACTGAAATCTAATAAAGTACCTAATGCTTTATGGAGTTTGCGCCAAAATGCCGACATTAAACGTTGGTCTCGAACTGATACAATTGATACCGGAACTCCATGCAGTCTAACAATTTTCTTCATGTACAGTTGTGCCCAATTGTCTACTGTGTAGGTGGGTTTACCAACAAGAAAATGCGTTGATTTTGTCAATTTGTCCACAATCACCCATATGACCATGTAACCTTTCAACATTCTTGGTACCCCTACTATGGATATATTCTCTCATTTCCATTTTGGTACATTGAGGGACTACAAGAATCCCGATAGTCTCTATCTAGTTTCCTTAACTTGTTGGCATACCAAGCATTTACTTACAAATTTTGTTATATCCTTCTTCATACCACGCCACCAAAAGTGAGCCTTTAAGTCTTGATACATCTTGGTACTACCAGGGTGCATGGTGAACAGGGAGTTATGCATCTCGCGTAATATCTTATATCTCAACTCTTCTACCATCGGTACACACAAACGACCTTGGTACAACAATCCGCCATCAGACGACTCTAAATATTCGTTAGCTAGCTCTGTCGCCAACTCATTAAGTATTTTTTCTAACCTAGGGTCTCCTACTTGAGCATCAATGATTCCCTATCAAAGTGTTGGTTGGACCGTTAATTAAGCTAGTTGTGCTTTAATTCCTTTCATTGCCACTTTTATTCTCGCTTGTTCGAAATCTGTCTGTACTCGAGGCTCTCTCGTTATCAACACTGATGAATGGGTTGTCTTTCTACTTAGGGAATCTGCAATCAAATTGGCCTTTTTGGGGTGGTACTAGATGTTGATGTCATAATTTTTTACTAGTTCCAGCCCCTTTCACTGTCTCATATTCAGTTCCTTCTTAGTGAAGAAATACTTTAGGCTTTTATGGTTAGTATAAATTTGAGTTTTCTCCCCATATAAGAAGTGCCGTCATATCTTTAATGCAAAAACTATCGCCGCTAGCTCCAAGTCATGCGTGGAGTAGTTCTTTTCATAATCCTTAAGTTGTCGGGATACGTACACAATGATTTGGAAGCATCACTATAAATCATGTAGTTTTCTTTGTCGTCGAGCATCGTGAGTACTGGTGTAGTCACCAGCTTATCTTTTAGTTTCTAAAAACTCATCTTGCAATCGTTAACCCATACAAATGGCACACCCTATTAGATAAAAGCTATGGTTTTATTCACACGTTTCCTTCAATTTCGTTAGTTGTTTTTTACTTTTGAATATCTAAATTAACGCTCCCCGTTTAATGGAAGAGCGTATTTTTTGTGTAGTACCAATGTTGACGAGGTCCAACTACAACGAGTGGGCCTTGTTGATGCGCGTCAACCTACAGGCACAAGGGTTGTGGCACGCTGTCGAGCTGGAGGGAGGAGAAACAATCGAGTACCAGGAGGATCGGCTGGCATTCGCCACCATATTACGGTCTGTGCCCCTAGAGATGCTGGCATCTCTCTCCACCAAGCGCACCGTGCAATCGGCCTGGGAAGGTATCAAATTCCGTTGGGTTGGTGTTCAGCGAGTGCGCGAATCCAACATCGAGCAGCTACGGAAGGAGCTCTCGGTGATCCATTTTAAGAACGATGAATCCGTCGATGACTTTTCAATGCGGATCACGGGGCTCGCTAATAGCATCACCACTCTCCGTGGGAGCATCAGCGAGACAGAAATCGTGAAGAAGATGCTACAAGTCGCTCCCGATCACCTCGAGCAAGTCACAATTTCAATCGAGACATTACTTGACGTGAACGACCTAACGGTGGAAGAGGTGACCGGAAGACTGCGTAATGTCGAGCAGCGGAAGAAGAATGTCGCTTCAGCTGTCGACAAGGAGGGTCGTCTACTCCTCACTGAGGAGGAATGGCTTGCACGCCTAAAGTTTCGCGATAACACTAGCGAGAGCAACGGGTCCTCCAGCCACAAAGACGGTAAGAAGCCATGGAAATCTCGCGAGCGCACCCGCGGAAAAGAGGGGGATCAAAAGAAGAAGTCGACCGATGGCAGGCCAATCCAGTGCTCGAACTGCGGGAAGAAGGGCCACCTGAGCAAGAATTGCTGGAGCAAGCTCAGGAACAAAGAGAAGGCCCATGTGGCTCGATCCGAGGAGGAAGAGTCGGCTCTTTTCATGGTAAGTGCATCGGTCTTATCCGACATCCCCAATTTTGATTCCAAATCCACTGAGGTAGAGGTAATCGATATCGACGTAACTGCTCCTCCAGTGAGCATCGAACCCGAGGAAGAGCTTCAGCTGGGCGTAATAAAGGCACCAGTTGGGGAGCCAATTCAACTGAAGGAGGAGCGAGTGTTCGCTTAGATCCGCGAGAGGCTAGATCTGCGTTCTCCGAGCTCAACTTGGGGATTTGCGGGACGGTGAAATTCGGCGACGTCTCCGTCGTCGAGATCAAAATGTGCGACACCTGTTCGTCGGCAAGGGAGGCGAGCACCGCAAGCTGACCGGCGTCTACTTCATCCCGAGGCTCAAGGCTAACCTTGTGAGCCTGGGTCAACTCGATGAGGCCGGCTGCTTCATTTTCATTGAGCGCGAGTTACTCAAAATCTACGATGATCGACGACGGCTGCTCACGCAAGTTCGGCGCACGACAAATCGTCTTTACATTCTAGAGTTGGAGATAGAGCAACCAATCAGCCATTCGGCCAGGACCAAAGAAGTATCTGTTGACTCCTGGCATTGAGAGTGAAACGTCGACGGATAAAAACAGGCCGAAGGAAAACTTCTTCGAAGAAAAAAGGATAACAGAAAACAAAAGGAGAGAATATTTGCGTAAGACTCGATGCGTTTTTATTCCTCATTAGTTGGGATATTTAAATAACAAAATACATCTAAAAATGGAAAGAAGTGGGAAACTTAATTCAGGCGCTTTCACTCGACGCTTAATTGTGTGGGTTTAAGGTTACCTAAAGAATAGCTAACTAAAAATTAGGGATCACATTCCCACAAGATAGGGATTTATCTAACAATCTCCTCCTAAAGCCCTATGGTATATGTCTACCATATTGTTTGAACTCCGATCTTTGAGCGTAGTTCTTCAAATTTTACCTGCGCCAGGGACTTGGTGAAAATGTCTCCAAGCTGTTCCTCTGTTCGGATGAAATCAATCTTGATGAGCCCTCGATCTGCACATTCTCGGATGTAGTGGAATCTGATTTCTATGTGCTTGCTCCGGTCGTGCAAAACTAGATTTTTGATCAGGGAGTTCGTAGCTTTGTTGTCCACGTATAGCATTGGTGGATCGCTTTCTCTTCCGATGAGTTCTTCCATCAGTCGCGCAAGCCAGACCCCCTGTGTTGCCGCCATCGAAGCGGCGATGTATTCTGCTTCGCAGGAAGACAAAGCAACTACCTTTTGTTTTGTTGATTGCCAGCAGATCGCGCCGCCTGAGAGGAAGTAGATTATCCCGCTAGTGCTCTTACGATCATCAACGTCACCGGCCATGTCACTATCACTGTAGCCGACCAGCTGAAGCTTCGTCTTTCCTTTTCCTGCGCTGTATCTCACACCCCAGCCTCTAGTTCCAGCCACATAGCGCAGGATGCGCTTGACAGCTAAAGGATGCTCCTCCCGAGGAGCTTCCATGAATCTACTCACATATCCAACTAAGTAAGCAAGGTCAGGGTGTGTATTTACCAGATAGCGCAGGCTTCCGACAATGCTACGGTAATTGGTGGCGTCGACTGTCGTCGTAGTGCCGGCCTTCCTTAGCTGGAGTTGGGCCTCCATTGGCGTCCTTGTAGGGTTACTCTTCGCAAGCCCAGTTGTGTCCAGTAGCTTTTTCGCGTACGCACTTTGGCAGATGGTGATGCCGGCAGTACTCTGTTGCACTTCGATGCCGAGGTAGTAGCTGAGTATGCCGAGATCGCTCATCTTGAAGTTCTTGAACATCTCCCTCTTGAACCTTTCAAGGACTTCCATGTCGCCTCCAGTGATTATGAGGTCGTCGACGTACACTCCCACAATCAGTCGCTGCTCACCGTGGCCGTGCGTGTACATGCCATGCTCAGAGGCACAGCGCTTGAACTTCAGTGACAGTAGGGTACTGTGGAGCTTCGCGTTCCAGGCTTGTGGTGCTTGCCGAAGCCCGTAGAGTGCCTTGTGCAGGCGCAGTACCTTACCCGGGTTGTCGTTGTCCAGGAAGCCAGATGGTTGTCGGACGTAGACAGTCTCCTTCAGCTCTCCATTAAGGAAAGCGGACTTCACGTCCATGTGGTGGACCTCCCAAGAGCAATGTGCCGCGATTGCCAGCAAAAGGCGGACGGATTCTAACCTTGCAACTGGCGCAAATACCACTTCGAAGTCCACTCCTTGCTTCTGGACGTAGCCCTTCGCCACCAGACGAGCCTTGTGCTTCACAACTTCTCCCTTTTCGTTGCGCTTCAGTTTGAAGACCCATTTGAGCCCTATGGCTCGGTGTCCCGGCGACATATCCTCCAGACTCCACGTTTGGTTCTCGATGATGGATGTCATCTCCTCCTGCATTGCCTTCAGCCAGCACGGGTTCCTTTCTGCTTTGGCGAAGGTGTCCAGTTCATCTGTGCTGATTGCATGTAGTTTGGCCACCTCTTGTTCGAGTTCGCGAGCCGCCAGTCCAGGTGGTTCACCTCCTCCCACTAGGTCGTCTATCCTTCGGTACCTGGGCACCAGATCATCATCATGATCGGGCATCCAGCGTCGAATCCGCAGTCCGTTGTGTTGCAAACTCCACTGGTTTAGGGGGTATAGCTGGTGGTGGCGGTGACGGTTCCTGATACTGGGCTCCTCCTTCTTCCGGCTTGGTGACGAGGTACTCTACCGTGAATTGATTTCGGTTGTGATCTGCCACGATCACCTCGTTCTACTACCAGAAGGTGCTTTCGTCGAAGATGACGTTGCGAGACACGTGTAGAGTGAAATCAGGTTCTTCAGTAGCTCAGATAATATCATATCGGTTCAGGGGCAGGCAGGTTTTCCCTTGAGTCTTGAATTAAAGGTGAGGGGAGAGTACATTCATTTCATTAGCAGCAGGCAGCAGGCGGCTTTACCTAGTAAAAAGAATAAATAGGCAGCAGAGGGAGTTAGGCATGGGAAGAGGAGTTACATCAGGGACAAGAGTTTACAGTAGGGGGAGAGGAGTTACATCAGGGACAAGAGTTTCCACATAGGTGAAAGAAAAGAAAGAGCTACTGAATCAATCCATAGCAATCCATAGCTGGCTTCTTGTTGTACCAGGCCCCCGCGCGTCATAGTGGCGTCTTCCCGATCGACTTTGACTTCGCTTGTTGGCACTGGCTCCCAGATCGTGAGGAGATAGGCGGTCGTCATTACCAGAGGAGTAGTTACGCCGTCACCTCTGGCTCTGGGGGCACAGACTATAAAAATATGGCAGCAAACACCAACCGATCTCCTCCCGGTGCTCGGTCGTTTCTCCTTCCTCTAGCTCGAGAGCATGCGCCATAACCCTTGTGCTTGTAGTAGGTTGACGACTTACATCAACAAGGCCCAGGCCAACTCATTGTAGTTAGACCTTGTGTGTATTTTTGTGCTTCGCATTTTCTTCTACTTGAACCTGAGACCTGTGTGTTATTAAGTTGACACTCTAACCACTTAAGCTACTCAACTTGATGTTAATAAAGATGGCTCCTCCGAAATGATATACCATCGATGGATTAAACCTGACTCTGATACCACTTGTTGACTCCTGACGATTGAGAGGAAAACGTCGACGGATAAAAACAGGCCGAAGGAAAACTTCTTCGAAGAAAAAGGATAACGGAAAACTTTGCGTAAGACTCGATGCGTTTTTATTCCACATTAGTTGGGATATTTAAATAACAAAATACATCTAAAAATGGAAAGAAGTGGGAAACTTAATTGAGGCGCTTCCACTCGACGTGTACTCTCCACTCACCTGAATTGTGTGGGTTTAAGGTTACCTAAAGAATAGCTAACTAAAAATTAAGGATCACATTCCCTCAAGATAGGGATTTATCTAACAGTATCTTGGAGATGGCCCGCAAGGTATGGGCACCTGAACTTTCCTGCTCTACAAAAATTACACAATGAGGAGATGGTGCACGATTTGCCGACAATTGAAGGCGTGAATAAGCTGTGCGACGGGTGTCTCATCGGTAAGCAGAGGCGCACCCCCTTTCCGTCTTAGGCATCCTACCGCGCCGGTGAGCCATTAGAGCTCGTGCACGGCGATATCTGCGGGCTCATCAAGCCAGCGACCCTAGGCGGCAAGACCCTCTTCCTCCTGCTGGTCGATGACAAAAGCCGCTTCATGTGGCTGCTCCTGCTGCAAGCGAAAAGTGAGGCGGCAGAGGCGATTAAGCGCATTCAAGCGCGAGCGGAGGCCGAATGCGAGAAGAAGATGCGAGTGCTACGCACAGACCGAGGCGAAGAATTCACCTCAGCGAGCTTCGATAAGTACTGTGACGAGCTCGGCATGCAGCGACAACTAACGGCACCCTACTCCTCCCAGCAGAATGGGGTGGTGGAACGCCAAAATCAGACCATTGTCGGGACAGCAAGGATATGGCTGATGACGACCAGGATGCTTGGGAGGTTATGGGGAGAGGCTGTAATGACGGTCGTCTATCTCCTCAATCGATCGCTAACGCGAAGCCTCGACGGGAAGACGCCACATGAGGCCTGGTACAACAAGAAGCCAGCGGTAAATCATCTCTGACTGTTCGGCTGCGTCGCATACATGAAGATAGCGCGTCCCCACCTCGCCAAACTCGATCCCAGGAGGCTGAAGGTCGTCTTCATCGACTACGAACCCGAGAGCAAGGCGTACAGGCTCTATGATCCTACCGGGGGGCGAGCTCACGTGTCTCGCGACGTCATCTTCGACGAAAGTACCTTCTGGCAGTTGAACGACGTGATTGAGGCAGACCACAACCCAAATTAATTCACGGTGGAGTACCTTGTCACTGAGCTGGAAGAAGGAGGAGCACAACATTGGGAACCGTCACCGCCGCCAGCAGCTGCACCCCTTGAACTAGTAGAGTTTGCAACACCACGGACTGCGGATTCGACGCTGGATGTCGATCACGATGATGATCTGGTGGCCAGGTACTGGAGGATGGACGACCTAGTGGGAGGAGGTGAACCACCTGAACTGGCTGCACGCGAACTCGAACAAAAGGTGGCCGAACTGCATGCCATCAGCGCAGATGAACCGAACACCTTCGCCGAAGCAGAAAGGAATCAGTGCTGGCTGAAGGCAATGCAGGAGGAGATGACATCCATCACCGAGAACCAGACGTGGAGTCTGGAGGACATGTCGTCGGGACACCAAGCCATAGGGCTCAAATGGGTCTTCAAACTGAAGCATAACTAAAAGAGAGAAGTTGTGAAACTCAAGGCCCGTTTAGTGGCGAAGGGCTACGTCCAGAAGCAAAGAGTGGATTTCGAGGAGGTATTCGTGCTAGTGGCAAGGCTGGAATCTGTCCGCCTATTGCTGGCAATCGCGGCACATCATTTCTGGGAGGTCCACCACATGGACGTGAAATCTGCGTTCCTGAACAGAGAGCTGAAGAAGACCGTCTATGTCCGACAACCACCGGGCTTCCTGGACAACGACAATCCTGACAAGGTATTGGGCCTGCACAAGGCACTCTATGGACTTCGGCAAGCACCACGAGCTTGGAACGCGAAGCTCGACAGTACCCTACTACCGCTGAAGTTCAAGCATTGTGCCTTTGAGCATGGCAAGTACACGCACGGCCACGATGAGCAGCGACTGGTCGTGGGAGTGTACGTCGACGACCTCATAATCACTAGAGGCGACATGGAAGTCCTCGGAAGATTCAAGAGGAAGATATCAAAGAACTTCAAGATGAGCGATCTCGGTGTGCTCAGCTACTACCTCGGCATCGAAGTGCACCAGAGTACTATCGGCATCACCATCTACCAAAGTGCGTACGCGAAGAAGCTGCTAGACACAACTGGGCTTCTGGACAGTAACCCTACAAGAACGCCAATCGAGGTCCAACTCCAGCTAAGGAAGGCCGGTACTACGATGGCAGTCGATGCCACCAATTACCGCAGCATTGTCGGGAGCCTGCGCTATCTGGTAAACACACGCCCTGACCTTGCTTACTCAGTTGGATATGTGAGTAGATTCATGGAAGCACCTAGGGAGGAGCATCTTGTGGCTGTCAAGCGCATCCTGCGCTATGTGGCTGGAACCAGAGGCTGGGGTGTGAGATACTGCGCAGGGAGAGGAAAGGAGAAGCTTGAGCTGGTCGGCTACAGTGATAGTGACATGGCCGGTGACGTTGATGATCGTAAGAGCACCAACGGGATGATTTACTTCCTCTCAGGCGGTGCGATCTGCTGGAAATCAACAAAACAAAAGCCAGACCCCCTGTGAAGCAGAATACATCGCCGCTTCGACGACGGCAACACAGGGGGTCTGGCTTGCGCGACTGATGGAAGAACTCATCGGAAGAGAAGGCGATCCACCAATGCTATACGTGGACAACAAAGCTACGATCTCCCTGATCAAAAATCCAGTTTTGCACGACTGGAGCAAGCACATAGAAATCAGATTCCACTACATCCGAGAATGTGCAGATCGGGGGCTTATCAAGATTGATTTCATCCGAACAAAGGAACAGCTTGGAGACATTTTCACCAAGTCCCTAGCGCGAGTAAAATTTGAAGAACTACGCTCAATGATCGGAGTTCAAATTATAAGGTAGATATACCACAACTTTTAGGATGAGATTGTTAGATAAAGGCTATAGTTTTATTCACACATTTTCTTCAATTTCGTTAGTTATTTTTTACTTTTGAATATCTTAATTAACACTGTCAGTTTAATGGAAGAGCATATTTTTTTGCTGGCCATTTTGGCCAACTTTAGGCGCAAGGTTTTGTCACTACTGCTAAATTTAGAATAGGTTAGTTGTTTAAATATGTGAAACTGAATCAAATAACTACCATCGGGTCTTCATCAAATATTTCTCTCTCCTTTTCGTTTTCTGTTATTTTTTTTCTTCGAAGAAGTTTTCCTTCGGCCGGTTTTTACTCCGTCGACGTTTTCCTCTCAATTGCCAGAAGTCAACACACCCGTCCGAGTCATTTGTGTAACCAGTGAGGCTATTTGGGCAAACATTTGTACGAAGCGTCGGTAGTAACCTGCTAGACCTAAGAAGCTACGTACCTCAGTAACACTAGTTGGACGAGCCCGTTTAGTGACTGCTTCCACCATGGCAAGACCTCCACGACATCCAAGAACAACAAAGGTAGCTCTCTAGGTAGATAACAGTCGGTATAGTGTCCGCAGAGCTTCCACTTCCCTTTCCACTGTACTACGATATTGTTGAACTAAGTGTGATGCTGGTTAGGGATATATGACTTGACAGATTCTTAGACTACCCTGTAAAGTGGATCCATCAAGTGTGTGGATAGTTAGTTGTTACCTTACACCGTGGATCCATCTTGTGGGTGGACATTGATCATGCGGGTAGTCAGTTGTTACCCTACACGGTTGATCCATTCGGTAGGAGGACATTGATCATGGGGTTAGTTAGTGGAGCTAGCATGTATAGAGGGTAGCACCCTCAACCATTGACGACTACATGGCCTTTTGGATGGGTTTGCAAGCTACCTCTCATCAGTGGCGAGAAGGCTAGCACTCACCATGTTGTCCCCATCTGTTCATTAAGGTAGGACCTCAATATCAAATACTAGTTACAAGTGCTTAGGCTAAACAACCCACCTTAAGTCAAAGAACAAAGGAATAGTTCACCCAAGAGATGGAATTTGTCGTTCGACAGATCCGCGACACTAGGAAAGGGTGAACCACCTCCTTCTAACCCAAACTGGGTACGTGAGCAGCTTTAGTACAACTCGAAACTTCGAGGCACCCAAAATGCTTATCTAGTAGTAGAGGCTACGCCCAAAACTTCTTAAAGTCCAAAGTAAAGCCCATGGATACCTTTGATGTTAAGGATTAGATGGGAGCCTACAAGTAGATTATTTACTTAGTATATTTCTATACTTTCCCTTTTCACTTTTTCTTAGTTGTTCGCAGGCTGTCGATCGAGGTAGAGGAACGTTCGAGAGCTGTGTGGTGATAGAGGGTTTGTATTTTATTGTGACGGTGTTAGTTTTTTGTTTTGATTTAAGTTTTATTGCTTTTTTATTTTATTTTACTTTCTATTTTTATTTGTTTTCGCCTTCGTCTTTTTAGTCTAAATTCAAAATTTGAAGCCTCAAAATTTGGATCGTAACATTATCGATATAGTGCATCAAAGCAACTAGTTTCCCGACCGTGTATAGTGCCAAGGCACTAAACTCGTCCGGAGAGAGGACATAAAACTACACAAAGTGACTTAGTAGCTAGCCGCACACGAGGGTCACACCCCTAAACTAGGGTGTCTTTATGGTCATGTGAAAAAGGTTCTTCAACTAATCTTCTATGGATGACATGCAGACTAACAATCACCATACTATCCCACTAGAACATTATGAGGTAGCGTCTCAACCTATGAAACTTGTCTTTCACTGCTGGACAAAGCAAGCTATTAAAGTCAAAGAACAAAAAGGTTGAAAACCTGTGCAAGCCCTTAAAGAGTAAGATTCAGATTAAAGACTTACTCGAAACTTTGAAGAACCCTAAATGTTGAGATAGGCTTGAACTTACTAGAGCCCAAAAAAAATCTAAAAATACTTAATAGGTTTAAGATGCGATAAGTGTTTAAAGTACTTTACATATTAAGAAATCGTTAGCTAAAACATTACACAAAGAGTTGTACAACTTGACTTTTTAGGCATCATTGATCGTAGATTTAGAAAGAAGAAATACAAAATAACATGTAAGGATGAAAAAGATGATATTCGCACTCTCCAATTTTTGAAGACAGTGTCAATATACCTTAATTTAATTAATTGATTTAATATTTAATGGTATCAAATATAATAAAAAAAAATTTAACATACCTAACCTATTAGGTATTAATTTGAATCCTTCAAATAAATAGATTCAAATTAATATATTTTTTCTATGTTTACTCCAAATTAATATATTTTTTCTATGTTTATATTTTTAACGAATCTAATATATTAAATATTAATTTGAACGCTTACCATTAAATCTATTTTCTCATTTTTTTTTAATATATCTAATATATTAAATATTAATTTGAACCTTTCAAATTTTTCTTTCAATTAAAACGAACATTTTGGTGTTATTATGAACTAGCAAAGGGACTTTTTAGACCTACCGATTATAAGCTTCAATGATACAAAATTAATTAATTCAACTCTTTAATTAATTAATGGACGTTATGGACATTCATTAACTATAGGTCACTCCACTATAGACCTAGAGTTACACTCTTATGCACTATAAGACAGGTTATATCCATTGATATAACTATTACAAGCAAGTCAATCCTTCACGAGTTGTTTATAATTATAGATGGGTCAAAAGTCCGTTTTACCCCTAAAATTACATCTTTCACCTCCACGGTCACTAATTCTCTAATGAACAATTTGTTTATGATTCAATCAGAAACCAAATCCCTCTCGAGTGAATGAGAGGGTGGGACCCTATTGTTCAAGTCATGAAATCAGTATTTAGATAACAACTCATCTATTTTCCTTATATGGAAAGAAGTGAATTCCATATAATGTTATTAGGTTCCCAACTCCCTATTTTGTCAAGTCCCCAAAATGAGGCATACTGAATCGGCTACAAGAGTCATTCTCACTCATGCAAATTAAAGGACAAGCACTCATAGGCAGGAGTTAACTTACTCAAGATTAAGATCGAGTCGTGTATGATCATCATGTGAAATATTAATCTTCTAAATTAACGGACTTATAAAGAGAGATTAAATATTTTTTGTCCGGTCTTATACAAACTCATTGTATAGGATACCTCCACTTACATATCTCCACATGAACAATTTGGACCAAATCATTTGTAATTATTACAAATTTGGCCGTATCAATAGTATTACCAGGATAAAGCACCCAGTCTTATCCATATACTATAGACCTTTTAGAATATTACTTAAACACGATCCTCTTGTATGTCAACCACATATTGTTCAAGATTAAATTAATAAACTTTAATTTTCATATCATGGATAATATTAAATTTAAATAATTAATTACGAGGCTTTATGACATAAATCTAGCTACTACCAAGTATTTAGCTATATTTTCTATGTATTTGTGTCTAACTATCTATGTAGCAAGTTTGACAAGAAAGAAATTAGATGTATATTTGTTGGATACATAATTAATGGAAAATGTGAAAGTGTTGTGATCCAAACACGTGAAAGATACTGCACCTCAAAAGACAATGTTTTTTATAAAGCATCTTTGTGGTGGACATTAGAGAAGAAACTCCTGCCAGACTTGAACAACATTAAATAAGTTTTACAGAAAAAAGATGGGGGAAGCAAACGGTACACATTTAGTGGCGACTAAAAATTTTAAAATAGAATGATAACATTATTATTTTTTTATTTTTATTTTTACATTTAAAATAAAAGGACATAAAATATAAATAAATTTTGTCACCTAAACACATGAGAGAACTAGAATGAGTACAAGATTTAGTAAGTAACTTACGTGTAGACTCTTAATTCTATCCATAGTGGATGTTAGGGTACCACACTCATTTCTTGTCATGCTCTATTTCTTGTTCTGAAAACTTAGGCCCGTTTGTTTTGTTCTTGAACTTTGAGTTCTTATCATGGATCTGACATGAGGACCTTGGTTTTGGGTTCTCAACATGGCTTTAATCTAAAGACATTAGTTTTTAGGTGATGACTTCTTAGTTCTAAGAACTTGGATCTTGATTCTTATTTTAGTTTCTTATCCTCGGTTCTTGGTTTTTGTTCTTGATTTTTATTTTTGGTTTTTTTTTTCTTAGTTTGCTTGTTCGGAAGACACTGCCCCTATGACTTATGGTACAAAACATGGACCTAAGAATCTATGTCAAAGGCCTCATGCATTCCACGTGACACTACCTGAAAACCTATGTCTTAAGGCTTCATACATTTCAAGAGATATAGTCTAAAACTGCAACAACGACTTATGTCCAAGACCTCATACGTTCTAAGTAGCATAGTTTGAGTACCTACTCCCAAGCCATCTTACATTTCAAGGGATTTAATATGAAACTAGAATCCAAGATTTCTTACATCTCTATTCTAAGGGATGTAGTCTGCAACTTGTGTCCAAGGTTTCTTACATTCTAAACGATACAGTTTGAAAACCTACATCCAAGATTTTGTACATTTCAATTGATGTAATCTAAGTTACGAACATGTTGTATTATGGGAGGTCTAAGGGTTCTTGCGTTTTGAGTCTAAGGACCTTGGTCCTTTGTTTATGAGTGGTACCTAACAACCTTCTTGTCTTAGTGAACTTATGGTTTGTGATGTGTTTTTTTTTATTTTTTTTTATTCATGTCCTTAGAGTGTTTTCTTAGTTTCATGGGCTCTTGCTCCAAATGTTATTCTTATGGTAAAACTATAGCATAAGTCTTAACCAGAAATCTTAAGCCCTAATTCAAGTTCATAAGTCATGAACATGTGAACTTTTCATAATAACTTGCATAAGTCTATGTAGATCATAACGTGTTCCGTGAGATTCTCAGGCAAACACGAATCCTTATTAAGGGGCTTTACGGGTACTTTAGTCATTTACTTTAAGTCTTGGCTTATACCACAAACATGTTTTAATGCCCTTAAACACTTGTGTAACCATTCCAAATGTCATAAATGAGAGTTACATAAATTTCCTTAGCATTTGGAGTTCATTTGAGCCTTGAAAATGCCTTACGATCATGGTACAAGCATTTTGGTCATTTACCAGCCAAAAGTTTGTTTAGGTTCTAAACTTGATTTATATACCTTGAGATGTTGGACAAACCATCATGTCCTTATATATGGGTCTTAGTTAAGATATTAAACCATTTGGAGGTTGTTCTTACCATAAAATATCATAAGAAAATTTTAGAGGCATTTTAGTCATTCTATCCTTAATCTTGATTTAACCCCTAAACATACTCGACTTTGAATATCTCATATCCTTGAAAATATATCATATAAAATATTAGGTCATTTGGAGTTCATTTGGTCCATAAACTAGCCTGGGGCTTGAGCATGGTAGAGGCCTTTTGTCATTGTGTACTTATTTTAAATTTACCCCATAAGCAAACTCCTATGATGACCAAACTTTTATATATATGACTTAAATTTTAATCACAATGGAGTTCGTTAAATGTGTTATTTAAAAGCTTCTTATATCTTTCATAAATTTTAACTTTAACTCAAGGTTCATAATGAAATGAAGGAAACTCCTTAAGAAAATTTTATAATTACTATTTACCTTATCATCCTCAGTTCTTGAATTTTGATATTCTAATTAGTCCAATATTTCTTTTATAGGTCTCTCACAAAGTCTAGCTTTAGGAACCAAATTTTTTTTTATGAGAACTGGATTAGAAGGAATCTAATTGGAAGAAAAACTAGGATTAGGTCAAGTTTGGATTGGTTTGGTCGCTCAATTGAATAGGTCACGTCATCATCTTCTTCCACAAAATAGAGATAGAAGACCCGTACCCAATTTGCTCCTATGCTTGAAAATGACCTTTACATTCCTATAGAGTAGTTATTGTTTACTATTGCTTCATGCAACTTAAAAGATTGTGTTGCTAGGAAGGAGTAGGAACTATTTTCATCCATTTTTGTGACTAACTCAAGATACAACCCTAAAAAAAAAATCCAATTTTTTCCTATTTATTGAGGCGATCTAGACCTTATCTTATCCTAATTCCTTTAAGAATTCTCTTCCTCGTCTTCCGATCAAGCTAAAAAATCTATTTTGGAAGGATGACTTTGCATGGATGCTCTCAATTTTTTAGTTGAAGCTTTCTGTTCTTTACCCCTTTTTCTACTCGATTATGAAGCTTATTAGGTAGAACGATACTTACCTCCTTATATCCCGATTTTTTTTTAATATAAAATTCTTCCTCTCATTATCACGAAGATGTTAGCATTGATAAATTTGAGTATCATTAACCATGGGTGAAGAATGTGGAGTTTCTCCCAAATATATCCATTTTGAACTTATTTTTTAACTCCTTCAATTACCCTCGACTTCCTTTGCCTTGTGCTCTTCATGAAAATTCATCCTTGGAATATGAGAGAGGGAATAGAAATGGTGTGGAGAAACGAATTTGATTGTAGTCTCCAATTGGAATTTTTACAAATTTATCCCCTATTGGCCTCGGAACTCATGTTAGGAAACACATTTGGTTCATTTTCAGCTCTCGAATCATTTGTGAATCTTAATGGAGAACTCATTTAGAAGGCTTGAATTGGTTTAGGGCAACTTGGTTAACTATAGCTTGTCAATTTTGAAAACCAGAGAATAACAAACCCAAAAAGTTAGAGCTCTATTCTCACTATTTAACTACTTTCAAGTCTCCAATCTTGTCCTAAAAAGTTTCTTTATGCTCTCTTATTTATAGGCTTATAATTCATCACTATTGAAACGTGTAGAACAGTACCGATTTTAAACTTGAAAAGTACGTCATAAAAATCTATTCCAATTAAGAGGTTGCTAACTACATTTTTGAACACCATACATTGGATGTGAAGCTGAGTTTTCGGGATCGTATCAACTTTGTTGACAAATTCAAGGATTTGGTTTTGAGGTATGATGATTTTTTTTTGGTCTTGTCGCTTTCTAAAACAAAATATGGACTTGATTTAGTGTAATGACATTTTGTAATTATCTTAAACTTCAAAAGTATTTTGGTAATTTCACTTTTAAATATTTTATTATGAAATTCTTTACCCTTTGTAGTCACTTTTCTCTCCTCCTCATCTTGAAGTTCTTTCTCCATAAGGAGTTGGATATCTCATAAGATTTTTAAAAATTGGATAAAATGACATTTTTGCCCCTTTATACTTAACTTTTCCAAGGGTCTTCCAAAAGTCTTGAATCCTTAAGATTCTTTTCTTAGACACTTATTCTTCCTCGAGTATCTTAAGCTTACTTAATTGTAGTTTAAATGATCTTCAAAATTTTAATTTGTTTAATTGGGTTCTTGAAATTTTAATATCTTGTTCATGATACTATCGACATATTTAACGTTCTATAAAATTTATTGATAAAATTCATTGACCAAATTGACACTAAATTGAAACTTTAGAATTCTATTAAACATAAATTTTAATTTTTTATCTTATATATCAGTTAATTTTTTAAAAAAAAAATCGAATATATCAAATACTTATTAGACAAATAAATTGGATATTTAAAGAATAATTGGACATTTAAAAGTTGAGACAGCATAAGTTTGAAATTTATAACCAAATTTAGACTATCAAATTGTGATAGTAAAAAGATATCTTTGGTAGTATCTTACCTTCCTGAGTTAGAGAAAGAAATTGAACTGATCAATGAAACTCAATGAAGGTTATACAAGACAAAAATGAATACCGTCGGTCTTTACTTTCGATACTAACAATGGGCCAAAGACCAATGGATACGACACAAATCTAAATTTAATATCTCTACAAACGTATATAGTAACAAAATTGTAATCAATGGATTCTTTCCTTTGCTTTTGGTCAATGTTGAATAATTTTATATGGTTTGTTTTTAATTTTCTTCTTGTTTGCTTCACTTACTACATTGATGTTCATATTTGGTCTGTTTTCTCTCTATTTATACCTACACTGTTTTTAGCGCAACAAGTAGAGCGGAAAAGATTTAAACCTTTAATCTCAAGAGGACGATTACATGCCACTTACTAGTTAACTACTCTATTTTTGTTATATCTTCATTTTTCTTTATGACATTTTCATGGTTTACTAAAGTCATTTATACAAAACATAAACGCTTACGGTATCCATATTTTCAATATAATATGTTTTCATTATGATATCATTCCTGTTCCTAATTTTTTTAATATCGTTGTTATGAACACGGTAAACTAATAATAATAATTTTTTTTCGAAAAAAAAAAGAACAAATGTAATTATATTATTATTTGTAGAGAGAAGTTGAAAGGTACAAAGTATTTTTTAAAAAAACTTTAACAACAGGGAGGAATAAGCTGTTGAAATTTGTTGAACTCTAAATAGAGAAGGACGAGAATATATACACACCAATAATAAAATTTTAAAAAGAAAATTTGATCAAGTATTGTTGTTGTTTCCATCGATCAAAATTTAACTCTTTTCCTTTTTAGGTTGGCATGTGATTAGGGAGCTAAAAATATTTAAGACCTCGATTAAATAATTATAAACAAAAATATATTGATTAAAAATCATATGAATAAAAATTTGTGATTCGAGTGCATTCAATATTTAATCTTTTTAAATTTTTGACAACTCACTTCTCAATCATGGATCATCTTCTTTTTTTCAAAAATTTATTATATATATATAACATCGATTTTGGAGTACATTGAAGACTTAAAAGAGAACAACATAACTTCAACAAATTGTAAAAAAGACGGTCATTCTCATTGAAAGGAAGCACAATTTCTCTCCAACAAAATTCGTTCTCTCTCACAAATTTATAACGACATAGTACTTTAGAAATAAAAGCTTATTATCACCATATAACCTTCTTATTTTTCAAACTCCAATTAACATTAGAGAACTTGGAGTTCATAAAAAGTAAAATCTCTTACATACCACAAATTTTCTTAGCTTCAGCAATGTCATTAGCAGGAACAAGTTTGTAAAGTACACTAGAACATGTGTTCAAATCAGAAATAGCTGTGCAACAAGAAGGATGAGTACCAGTATGAACCTTGATCACGCTTACAATACATGTTGCGGAGTCTCTAATAAAAGATTTACAACCAGAGATAGATATATTCGAAGGAGAATATGGATCAGGTGCTACCGCCATTATTGATGGTGCTAAAATGACTATGCAGACGATGAATACAAGTGCTAACTTCACTATGGATGCTTTAGTCACTGCCATTTTTGGTTGAAAAATGAGTATGGTGGTCTAAATAATGGGAGAAGTTTTGCTTTGTTTGGGTGAGAAAGTAATGAATTGTGGAGGTTCTTATATAGGAGAAGATTTGAGGAAGATGTGAATGTGGGGTTTCAGGCCAAAGAAAACTACAAACCTTATTGATGTAACATATTTTGGTTACAAATCTTGCTACCTTTAAAAGTAAAGGTTAAAAGTCAAGACTTTTTGCACTCTTTTATATATTTTTTTTTATTAGATATTTAATAACAATGAATTCAATTTGAATATATTATTGAATGTAGAGGAATAATTATTATATTTACATCAACTTAAAAGGATTTAAAATATTTTATTTTAATGAGCTAATAAGCAACCATTTAATATTAAACATTAATTTTATAAAGATTACATGTAGCATGAGAATAGATTAATGTAAAGAAGAGAAATTAATAGGATGGGATAGTGATTTCGAAATTAAGAAAAAAATATTTTTCGTTTAGTACATGATTAAAGATTAAAGGTTAAGAATTCACAGATTGAAGAGGCATGAAAATTGTTTTCAAGAATTATTAAAAAGAGGTACTCTATTTCTAAAATGTTCTTTTAAGTCCTCTATTTCTAAAATGTTCTTTTAAGTCCTTTATCGCAGGTTGATGATTCTGTAATGTTGGACAAAATGTATTAAAAGAGGCAAGGGCGATAGAGAGGGCTATAACACATGGTGTGAAGCTTGAAGAAATAAAGAGGCAAGGGCGATAGAGAGGGCTATAACACTTAATCTTAGAGCCATCAAGTTTGACCTACATCGGTCAGATGAGATAGTTTATCGAGGCTCGGAAATGGGCAAAAAGCTTTTGTAACATGGTTGCTACCCATAAACCCGTGCTACAAAAGTGTAAGGGACCATACAGGTAAACTCAATAGTTGGCCAATACATAGGGTTGCTCTCCTAGATTTAGTGCGACTTTATGGTCCCGTGGAAGCCAGCTAACTTTACACATATTACATTTAAGACATATGATACCAAAATGTCCTTCATGATATGATTTATAATGAGGTCGGCCTCCCACCTTCATGATAGACTCTAATGATTCACTTCCAAGGCAATGTAAGCTAACTAGATAAGAAGAATAGAAAAATGGGTTCACCCCAAATATAAATGACTTGTTTAGATGATCTTGTGATGCCATAATAAGTGAACAACTTCTAGATCTTGATTGAGTTTGATGTAAGTAAGAAAATAACTTGGTCAACGGCTCGAGAACTGCTCCAAACTTGAATGTAACATTTTTTTTTATTTTTAAAAAAACCTACCAATATCTCTAACACACTCCCACTCATACCTCTCCCTCCCCCAATCTCCCTTCAACCAACTCCTCTTTTGTCCTCTTTTGTCACGACTCTGTTTTCGAGACTCTAAATCTTGAACGATGACGGAAAAGGTAAATACAAAAATAATAATAATAATAATAATGCTAATAAATACAATAAAATTAAAATTAAATTAAAATCCAACACCACCACGATTACTAGCCGGTGTTAAAATACTAGAACCTACCGACTGACGCACCACCACAAGTTTAGTACAAATAGGAAACAAGTTAAGTTTACATTTATAAATAAAATAAAAATAATAAAAATTCAAAGACAGACTGACGTACCACGACAACCTCTCTTTGACCGCAAATCTCTCGAATACTTCTTACTTCGACCATCTTGTAGTCTTAAAATACTAGAACCTACTTGTAGTCTCTCATCCCATCTTTATACAAGTAACAAAGAGATTTTCTCTAGGCTCTGGAAGTTCGGGCCTAGTTCTATAACTATCTAAGCTTCTGGAAAGGCCTCGAAGTTTCGAACGGTTCTCTAGTTGCACACAAACCCACTATTGGTTGGAGGCAGTTCACTCATTCTTGACTTCGTGGATAGAGTCACGAAGTTAACTGGCACTGGCAAACCCTTCCACAGGGGCATAGAGTCACGTTGAGTGTGGGATGCAACCCAGTATTCTTGCTAACTAAGTTACATGCGTAGTCCGATGCACTCTCTCAAAATGAGTATACAGCAAAAAGGCCTTATTCAAGAGACCCCTAGCCATTTTTCACCAAATACGACACCTTGTCACTTGGACGCACTATAGTATTTGACCTATGGTTGGCTCACGATGTTTGAACTACTATCGTTTTATAGGGCATTGCTAGCACTTAGGACGTATCAGACGAGAGAGGAGGCATAGACTCTGATGATACCGTCACACTGCTAGTAGACTAGTTAAGCTTTCTTAGCATCTTTGCCATGGAAGTCTACAAGATTCTTAGGGGCATTTAGGTGATTTAAATCTCATTTCCAACATGTTTGAGACTAGCTCTTAGAAGTTAATCCAATCTCTACGTCAACTTAGATCTAGACCTCTAATTGCGCCATAATCCTAGTGCCACATTCAAAGTTCGAGGCGCTGAAATACCGAGTGTGAATCGAGGAGTATGCAGGACATGGTGAAAGTAAGAGAAGACAGAAGAAAGAAGAAAAATCACCATAAAATTTTGCCGGTATTGAAACTTTACAAATAAGCCATAATAGTTGGAAAAACAAATAAAGTGAATGTGTATGGAGTGTCTATTTAAAAGGGGAACGGGGTAGGGTACACTGTTAAAAGGAACATGGGATATGAACTTATGGACTCTACAGATGCCCGCCGACATTCCTTTGTGACTGTTGAGCTCCCAAGCATCCCTCTACTCGACCACTATCCTCATAGATCTAAACAGAAAAAATAGCAAGAAGTGAGTATATGAAAATATTCCCAGCAAGTAATCTACTCGTAAACTCTCATCGCATCCTTGACCTAATAGATAACCACGGATTATTCCTAGGATCTATGTTTTTCACCCTTGTTGTGCAAATATTTGTATCATGTGAGGCTTCACAATGGGGTTCGATGTTTGGAGTTGAGACGCTACCTCAAGTAAACTCTCACAAATCAGGTGGGAACAACATGGTGAGTGCTAGCCTGCTCGTCATCCATGGGAAATAGGTTGCAAACCCATCCCACAGGCTATCAAGTCGCCAAAGGTAGGGGGTGCTACCCGCTATACATACTAGCTCTATAACTACCTACATGATCAACGCCTCTCATAGGTTGGATCCTCTTCTTAGGGTAGTCCAACTAAACTCTCTCACTTAGGTCATACAATCCTAACCGACCTTACGCCTAGCTCAACGGTACCAAATTAGAGCGGGAAGAGGTGTGGAGACTCCTCGATGCCACACTGTCTACTACCGACCTACATAATACGTTAATGTTTTGACCGTCCTAGTGTCTGCTCTAATTTATGAATCAACATTGAGTATGTGTGAGATGATTCTTGACTATTCTAGGAGTTCTTTTAGACCTAAAACAATGGACACAAAGTTGAATTAGTAGAAAATTAGTTTTATTAGATCTTTGTAACGCTTTAAAGATTTTGTTCAAAAATTGAGACACTTAATTCCAAGTTCTAATTTATTTATTATCTTTTTGTGATGAGTGTCATCATAAATAAGTTTCTTTCCAAGTAAAATACTTTAGTCTTTATTTTTGTTGGGCATAATTTCATTAACTAATTAGTTTTTATTTTTTTTTATTTTAGGATCTATCTTTATATTTTCTTTCTTCGAGAGTAACCAATTGATTAGGAAAAGTCGATATTTAGTTGTCTTGAGTTATATGACAATGTTGAACAATATTAGCATATTATTGTATTTGATTGTGAAATTTTAATACATTTTATCCACGATTGTATTGAATAATTATGAATTGTGGATAAATAAAAGTTTTTTTAAAAATAATTTCTTTTAACGACCCGACAACCGAAACCAAAAACAAAGAGTTGGGTTAGATTGAGTTGTGAAAAATTTCGAATTAGGTTGGGTTACCAATCCAACCAACTAAAACTTTTGGGTTAATCCAAAACATTTCCTGAACCAAGCACAACTCACCCCATGTACACCCCTAATATATTCAAAAGTTTAGGTATCTCTTCAATACAAAAAGTATAAGTTTGGGTATTTGTTGACACTTTTTGGAAGTTTGAAGCCTCTTAGACGTGAGGCTGAAACTTAGAATTAGAATTGAATTTGTGGTTTAACATTATAGCTAAATGATTTGGACTAGTTTTTATTCTTAAATCACTATAAAGCATGCTAGTTGTTTGATTTATTGCATTTAATGGCTAATTGAAGAGTACAATTCATATGGTATTAACAAATTTAGAGAATTAGAAGATAGTTTTGGTAGTGTCTTACTTTCCAAAAGCTCATCAATCAAACTCAAATAAGGTTATACAAGACTACAAAGAACTTTGTTGTCCTTTGCTCTCAATAAAATTAGCAATGGAGACTACGATAATCTAAATTTGGTATCTTTACAAACATAAATAGTAACAAAATCTTAATCAATGGACTATTCTCTTTGCTTTTTGGTCAAAGGTGAATAATTTTATTTTGTTTGTTTATATTTTTTATAAATTTGTTCCACTTACTACATTGTGCGTAACCCCCTTAGCCTAAATTAATGACGTCGCCACATACTTGCTTTAAATAACATTTTCGGGAATTTTTAATAAACACTTTAAAATGAAGCAATGGACTTACACATTTAATTCAAAGCAAGATATTTGAAACATCATGGTTTTTAACATGAAATATGAAAAAACCACCTATCAACTACTAGATGAAAATCCATGCTACTACTTCCCTATCTTGACTTCCATGGCCTTTCTAGCATTCACAGTCATCCGTGCAAGAGAACTTTACCTTTACCTATAACATAAAATGGTAGCACGTGACTTGAGTATTTTAAGAAATACATAGTACGTCACAACACTGTTGGGGTTAGTAATGCAATCACACACATAACATGATTGTGACTTATCCTTTAAAACCGTAACATGGTCTTGGACTCTTCAAGTTCCAGACAAGGTTGGATGTGTGGTACTTTCCCACATATGGCCCACGCACGCGACATGGACTCACCAGGCGAGCTCGTATACATACCGCTTGGGTCTGACTTACTCGAGCACAACTTATTACACGTCGCCGGACACCATAGAAAAGGAAAGACCTGCATGATGTAATGGTGAACATAAATATTGAAGGTATGCGTCCATACTAACATAACATAACGGGGAAGTATCCCGATGCACATGACATACATACATGCATGAGGTCCCCATGATTTACATTCAAAGCATAGCATTCACATCATTCCCTTTCTCTTTTCATCCATGACATATTACATATATGCATCATGTATACATGATAGTCACCACATAATCCATCACATAGCTTTATATGTCAAGACATAATATGACATACATAACATTTTATTTCATTCATAACATGGTGTAATGGATATCACATATATACATAGCATAACATCATGTCATTACATGGAACAAATAAGCATAGCATAAAATAATATTGTGCATGGAGGGGCTGCAAGACATGCACCATAATACATCATTCAATTATCTAACTCCAACGGTAAAGTCACTTAATTGATTAGATTAGGTTGGTGTCACCCGTTTATCCTTAATGAAAGTTCGATTTTGTGACGCCTCTAAATTTTCTATTTAATCTAAGGTCGCTACTGTATATATATCACGAACATTGAATGCGGAAATACTTCATTTAAACTTCATAAAGCATACACTTCATCTTAAAACACTATCATAGACTTGCGTGTTCGAAAACATCTTTAAAACAACACAATGAAGAACTAAATAAAAATAAATAAACATTTAAATTTAAAACATCCTATTCTAGCCTAAGTTTAGGAAAATGAATGCATTTACCCTATGCATGTGTCATGGTCGCGAATTGCGATATCGCTGTCAACCGTATAAGGATGTCTTGCCTTTACTTGAAGTAAAAGTAGCACGTTGTTTAAGTATTTTAAGAAATACTCAGTAAGTGACCCCACTATTGGGGTTAAATGCAAACACATACAATTTCATGAATGGGACCTATCATAACAGTTTATTTCCCTACTGCGGCTATCCTAACGAGCAATTTGGATGTGTACTTAATTTCCTTACACACGGTCCACACGTGCGAGTATGGACCCACTAGTCGGTTCTCACACCTCCTGGACCTCTTTCTGGTTGGACGAGCATTCTCTGATAGCTGTTAATGTCGGACACCTGTTAAGAATAGCGACCGTTATGGCAGCATTATGATAAATATAATGATCGTTTTTCTTCCTCGTAACGTATGTGTTCGTACTATCGTGAAGGATAAGGGGTATCCCCTAATGCATGAACACACAATGATGCATGAGGTTCTAACTCTGGCGGCGAAGTTGGAATGGTGTTTGGAGGAGAATTTATGGGTTGAAATGAAGGTGATTGAAGGGGAGTGAGAAGCATTAGTAGAGTCGAAGAGTGAAAGAAGTGAATGAGCAAAGACAGATCCGATCGTTGTAGAAAAGATTGGAATGTTGGGAGCTGAGAGAGAAGGAAATGGCGGGGAGGAGCGTGGTGGCAAAGTATTCGAATTGGGCTCGAAATGGAAAGCCACAAACTGTCGCAAATCAGATGGGAAGGAATAGGTTATTTGCGCGCAAAAACATACACGTCTCACATCTTTTTTATTTTAATTTTACGGTAGTTTTTTTTTTTTTATTATTATTATTTTTTTTTTTTTTTAGTAGGAGACCATTCATGCAAACTCAAATGTTCGCACCAAGTTTAACTCGTGGACCCTTATAAATTTGAGAATTATATATTCATTTTTATTAAAAATCGCATTTTCTATGGTAAGTATTTTAGGGATATAGATGTGTCTAATAAATACTGTTGACATATTATTTCTTAGATACTATGATTTCATAATATATTTGAAAATTACTTAAATGAAAATATATGAATTATTATTTTCATAAAAAAAAAATTAAAATAATTTAATAATTTTCAGATATTTCTTTTTCTTCTACCTGTATTTTTCTTTTCTTTTTTTTTTCTTTTAATTTTGTCCATAAGTACTTTTGTCAAATTTGAATGGATTCTTTTTTTTTTCTTTAAAAAAAATGGCCATATATACGGTTGTGATTGACTGGAAAACTTAAATTCTTATTCGTATTTAGTTTCTAACTAAAATCTAAATACTTCAACAAAATTAGGATAAAATAAAAGAAAGATCTAATATATAACTTGACAAGGTGACTTATCACTAAGTGATTCATTGGAACATATGAATTTGAAGGCTTTTTATTTCTGTTTATAGGATACTGATGTTGTGGTTGATGTATCTTACAGAAAGAGTTGTGAGAGGTTAATACATAGATGAGACCGATTATTATTTTTAATTAAATAAATTATTTTCGGACTAAAAGTGGGGCATTCTAGAACTAAGTGGATGACAAGTAAAATTCCAAATGTATAAGCCTAATTAAGCATACAAAAATAATGAAAAAAAGAATTAAAATGAAAAGCGTAAATAATGAGAGGATGCCTAACAAATTAAAAATCTAGAAGTAGGGATCATCCTTACTATGGTGGTTGTAAGGAAATATAGTGGCGGAATAGAGAGTTGAATATGATGGTGGTTGTAAGGAAATACAGTGGAGGAATAGAGAGTTGAATATTAGGTGAATAGAGAGGAAAGTAATCCAAAAGAAGATGTACTACTTAAGAAAAATGTATCTATTTACGTTGATCCTATTTTTTTTGGATAAAAGATGAAGAATTGTCGAAATGAGACACTTGGTATGTTGATGTATTCTGTTTTGCAGGTACCATGTGCAAATGAGCCATCATTGAAGATGAGGGTTAAAGAACGAACCATGCTAGAGCAATCCTTTCCACAGAAAGTACATTCAATGGAGGAATGACATAGTAGAAGGGAACCACAAGCCAATGGAAAGAGGTCATCTTAACACTAAATTGAGGCAATGGAGGTGCTACCCTAAAAAGGAGATCTTTGGGAGAGGATCATCTTCCCAAGGGGACACACTCTCCTCAAAAGGTCTGTCGAGAGGAGGCAGAGCAGAAACAGATATTCCAAGGCAACTCCAACAGAAACAGAGTAGACTATCATCAGAGTGAGCGAGAGAAACCTCTCTAAGTCGTAGATCTTCACAAAAAAGGAACCTTACATAGGACTACACATGTAGTTGCCTTTGAGTGAGTGCTCCCATTGAATATAGAAATGGGTCAAAAGCTAAGGCTGCAAATCTATAATGAAAGAGAATTTGAGACTATACGGGTAGTATATTCATGACGGATAGTATATTCATGATGAGTGCCCCTAGTGAGTGTGGAAATCACTTTGGGTCTCCTTAACAAGGTCATTTCACTGTAGATTTGTCTGAGAGGGACGTGAAACTTCTTAAACTAAACTTAGTAGTTAGCCAACACACAGGGTCATTCTCTCAAATTCAATGTCACACTATGACTCTGTTTTAAGGGATTTCGGCTAACCTTAGAGAGATGATGTTTTACAACCCAAACAGATATTATGAGGTCGCGTCTCAACTCAGTATATCGATGGCTCGTGGCTATGAAAGCTTACCAAGTATGAGAATCGAATAAGTTGATTCACCACGAGTTGAAATACACCTCTTGGTAGACCTACGACACTAAAACCCAGTAAATAGCTTCTAGACCCCGATAACTATAGAACTGAGCCCGAACTTCCTAGAATCTAGAGAAAAGCCGGTAGAAACTCAAAGAAATTGGATGCGAGTAGGATGCTTATTGAGTATTTTTATACTCATTCTTTTCTACCTTTCTTTTTTTAGGTGTTCACTAACTACCAGTCAAGCTAGGGACCATTCGAGAGCTACGCTATCACTAATGGGTGTCATTTCATGGCATCAGTTCAGTATGTGTATTTTGGGTCCCTTACATTTTGTTTGAAATTGTATCCGGAACTCATTCCCGATTTGTAATAAACTGAATAGCATCTGTCGTGATTAGATTTCGTTTTGTTTTTAATTGTGGTGTTATTTGCTTTTTAACTTTTTATATTTTATTTTATTCGTCTTCACCATTTGTCTTGTACATCATAGTCAGTGTTTGGAAGTTTCGAAAATCGAGTTGTGACAATTTAAGCAATAGCAAGAAAGTATCTTATTAAAGATCTCCAAACTGAATTGAAAAAAATTGACGATCCACTAAAATATGTGGCCTAAAATCGACTTATATAAATAAACATCATTCACTTTTTTATCCACGACCTTTTAATTTTATAAAATTTAGTTGTCTGAAATGAAATAACATCAAGTTGCACGTTCATGTTGAGAACATGTAATAGATATATATATATAACAAATTTTAATCAAATCGAATAATTAAACGAAAAAAATTTGATGTACAAAATTGAGAATTTAAAAATATGAAGTATCGTATTAGAATTATCCAAACAATTTTGGATTAACTTATATACTTCTTGGTAAAGTATTTAGTTCAATCATTATACATCATGTTTGGATGAATAATCTTTATAAATGTGTCTTACTCCAATTATAATTAAACCTTGACAATCAAGTTGTCTTATCTTTGATCTTACTAATGATTATAATAATATGTAACTTGGTTTAAAAGATGATTAGAATATAATGCAACTTGGTATAAAAATTATTGTTTATAGTAGTTCTTTCATCCCACCCATCTTCATAATGTCGCCCATAGTTTTTTGTGAAATCTTCGTTAATATGTCTTAAAATGAGCTCCTACAAGACTTAATTGTTATATATATTAAGAATTACCGTGTTCCAAATGTTCCAACTGAACCTATTATTGATCTAAGACCAAGAAAATTTAACAAGTATTTATTCTTTATTTACAAAATTGGATTAGCTCGGTTCAACAAATTTTATTTACAAAGTTGGATTGATTCGGTTCAATTGCTGATTCGATTGAGGAAGGGTCGTTTCGAGCCAGTGAATATTTGGGAGTAGCTGATGAAGTTGCTATAACTAACCGTTAATTGACAATTTATTAGAAAACTTTATTTATTATTTTAATTTCATAATTTCTTGTAGTGCACAAAAGGATGGAAATTTACTCTAAGTTGATCACAACTTCTATTTTTATAGAGATTTAAAGAGTAGTGGGAGTAACTCATCAATCATGGTCAGTAACTTTCTTTCTTAGTTGGCATTTGAAGAAATATTTCTTTAGTAGAAAGACTATAAATACTCACAAAATACTTTCATCCTTCGAAATTTTAACATCATTTTCTTGCCATTATTGTGTAGATTGCATCCAAATCATTCAATCAAGCCTTATTATTGTGGTAGATTGCATCCAAATCATTCCATCAAGCTTGGATCATGTTTGATTTTAGAATGACTCAAGAACAAGGTTCCAAATATTTGATCTTAAAAGATAATCTAATTCTAGTCATCCCTAGGTTGATCCGAATTTTGCATAAGAAAGAATTAATTTCTTTGATTTAAGAATTATTACTTTAAAAAAAACTTGATCATTGGATTGGATTAAGGATTAGAGTTGAATTATCAATATATTTCGATATAAAAATTGAAAGGTCTAACATCAAGGAAGGAAGTACATGCTAGCTAGACTCACTTTTAACACATGAATTAACTGATACATTCTCAAAATGATCTTCCCATTATGTTATTCATTTTCTTTAAGCTTAACAACATATAATATATATATATATATAGTGGAATTTCAAATTTTGACCTTTTCAACAATGAAACGTTTTTATAATGTCCGACTTTCAAGTAAGGGTAAAATTATAATTTTCTCTCAATTTTTAGACTACGTTTTAATTATTTTTAGAATTTAGTTTCGAGTTGACCGAGCTTGTTAGGCTCGTCCACTTGAAGTCGGAAGAAAATTAGGGTTTTGATTGGATGATAATTGAGAGTTTGACTTAGTCAAAGGATAGTAATTTAGATTTTGACCAAGTGAAAAATAGGTTTGACCACAAAAAAAAAAAAGAAAAAAAAAGAAAAAGAAAAGACTTATAACGTCCGTTGAAGAAGTAACACCGCACAAACCCATAACTGTCATTTTCGTGGGTTACCATCATTCGCCCACTGGCAGCCCATCCCAGTTGATTCTCGCCAACCACTTAATGAATGTTGATGGGTTTCTCGATCATACTTGTCGTGGTCACGACCGTTGGTCATGTATCTTTGTCACTTCACCTTTCTTGTACATAGCACAACTCTCAAGACTAACTTTCTAGGATTTAAATCTTCAACTGTGATAAAAAAAAAACTAACAATAAATAAAAAGACCAAAGGCAAATAAAATAAAATATAAAAAATGTTGTAAAATTTAAATAAGAATAAGAATAAACCAACACCACCCAATTAAATACAAAATCAAATCCAATTACAGACCACGTTCAATTTTATTACAAACGGAGAAACAGGTTTTCAACTTAGGTGTTTGTACAAGGTTTTGAATCTTTTTAATCTTTGACTTAGGTAGCTTGTTGTGCATACATGGTGAAAGACCGACATTCTAGATTAAGGCATTATCTCATAAAGTTTTGGTGGGATAGTATGACGATTGATAGCTTGGAAGGTTAGCTCGCAAACTTTTTCAATAGGAACATAAAGTTACTCTAATTTAAGAGTACAATACTATGTGTCCGTGAGCTATTGAGTCAGCCTATGTGGTTTCACACTCTCTCTTATAATGAATTTATTAGCTTGGCGCTTCCACAAGGTTAGGCAACAAGGTGCCTTTACACAGTACCCTTACCGGCCTAAGCCTAGCAAAAAGTATTGGTATTGGAGTGGAAAGGGTAGTGAAAATTTTGATGGCACTGTTAAATAGCTAACAACCTGGAAAGCTACTAGCAAAGGTTCAAGTGACACTATACATATTGCTAGCAACCTAGAGAGCTACATTTTTTTATTTTTGGGTGTCGTGGCGGTCTATTAGGTTTTTAGGGCCGTTTAGGTCGTTTAAGTCTCATCTCGCATTTTTAAGACACTTAAGGTTAGCTCCTCAAGGCTAATCTAATCTATGGGTGCACTCAAGTCTATACCTTTTATTGTCCCTCATGATCATGGGGTCCATAGTCTACTAAAAATATATTGACCTAGGTCAACATTATAAACCGCTCTAGTTGTAGTGCCTAATCTTAACTTGGTTCACTCACACATGCTTGTTAGAGAGATATTTCTATCGAACATCTAAAGTACAAAAACACATATTCTAAATATGACCTTGGTCATCTTCAAGTGTTGAGGAGGTCTACTAGGTTTCTAAGATGACTAGGTGGCTTAACATGGACTATCGATTCCACGGTATTTTGTTCTAACTCTTTGAGTCTTTCATAGTCTGGAAGCACTAGGGGCTAGAACTTCTGATCGTCGCTCATGATCCTAAGGTGCTTAATTTACTGGAGGCATCCTGACCTAGGATATCGTCTAGCCAACATAACTCTAGCACCATAGTCTTATCTCTGTAAAGATAAACATGCTCTATAGGGAGAAAAAACAATCAACCATGTAGAGCTAGACAAACTATATTATGTATTCATATAGGCTCAATAGGGAGATAACATCCATCGATCACCCAGAGCGCATATCATAATAGTTCATCATCAAATATAGCATAGCGAAAAGCACATAAAACAACATACTTCTCAAAATCTCGATATAGGGACATTTCGGTAATTATCCACGTCATACATAGTTTATTCAACCAAATTATCCTACTTGAATTCTTTCGTGCATAATCCCTTTCTAACTTGGCAAAAGCATAAAATTCAGCCTTCAACTCAAAATCTCATTTTAGGGGTATATCGATAATTTTGCATATCACACGTACTATGCATTCTTATTCAAAAGGACTATTGTGAAGTCCTATACATCATATTCTAACAACCAAAGGTAAGGAATGCTCACAAGCTAGGACATCCTAACGATCCCTACATGTATTGCTTGAAAAGGTTTGAGTGGCTACTTACATGTGAGAATGTTTGCTTAATCCACCACACCTAAATGGTGTGAAAGTTATCTTATTTATAATAAGATAAATTACAAGGATATGGAAATAGTAATAAATGGAAATAACAATAAATGGAAAGACACCTATGATAGGAAGGCAAATATCTAGATATTTGCCTTATAATAAAATATTAAATATCATATATATGGTAAACTATAATTTATTATTAAATATCCTTAACAACATGAATGACGCTTGCGTTTCTAAGCTAGCTTTTCCACGTGTTAAGAATTCTAAAATTTCTAAAATTTCTTTGTAAATTTTAATTCAAGTAAAGTTAGGGTTAGTATCAAAACTAAAACAAAAAAATAATCGAACAAAAGTCGAATGGGACAAAAAGTGGGCTTATACACTCTACGTCATGCGCTTACATGCATCTAGAGGAGTCTTTATACCCATTTCCATACACGCTTCAGGGGAGGATACTCACGCCCTTTGCATAACACATGGCCCATCCAGATAGGTCGCACTGTGTCGGTTGGGTCACACGAGGGGTTAAATGGGGTCGAGATGGAGCAGGTCAGAAACGTGTCGGGACGAAGCATGTTGCAGACTTGGGTCCTCCTTTAATGTCGTGACGTGTGGTAGTCGAAGACGCCAGTCGCGTATCTTCGTCATTTGCTGACATGTATCTCATACCCAGCCAGATGCCCTCTACAGTTGGACAATCGACACATGTTTCTCTTTCTTTGACGCATGATAACTCTCCAAAAGTAGAGTTATACCGATCCTTTTATGAATAATTTTGCGTTCATACTCACCATTTTCTCATTTATTGCTCCATTTATTTTAATTAGTAAACATGAAATAGTTCATGGTGGTTCAACATAACAAGAGAATCAAGTCTAATTATACATAGAATTGAGTTATTTTATAAAAAGGCATAATAATTACGTTGAATCATGATGTTGTAGCAAATCTGAAAACAACTCTTCTTGCGATTCTAGGCCCAAAATTATTAGGGATGACGTGGAAATTTTAATGCAAGTCAGCAAGTCACATGTGTTGTTGACTACCCAATTAAAAGCTACCTAGGTGGACGAACTACCCCTTCTCAACCCTAAATGAGAAGAAAGAAACAATATAAAAGAGGAAAGATTTCAAAAAAAGAGGGAAGCCATAAATGGAAAAGACGAAAAGACATAAATGGAAAGGAAGAATAGGGGGTGCTGGTGGTGTAGAAATGAGAAATGAGGAGAAAAGAAGAACCCTAATTCAGCCGTTGATGACCGTAGAAGGAAAAAAGGGCTAAGAAAAATAGATTAAGGTAAAGAGGTGGACGAGAGAGCTCCAAAGAGGAAAACTTTCATGGAAGGACAACAACAAAGTTTGATAACTCTCTAATCCCTTACTCTATTTTCTTATTGTGTTAATTTTATATGATTAAGATGTTGATTCTTTTGTTTAAATTAAGTCATATGGAGGGTTGTATGTAACTCAAGCATGTTGACGATGTGATTTTAGTTTCTTAAAGAGTTGTTATTAGTAATTTATATGTTTATTTAGTTGACAACTTTACCTACATAGTTGCTCTCTTATTCGAAAGAAGAGAGAGCAAGTAAATTCGCTTTAATACTCTAGTTCCATTGCAAGATTACTTGAAAGTAAATGAAGGGTTGAGAGTTGCTCTCTTATACGAAAGAAGAGAGCAAAGAAATTTTCTTTAATACTCTAGTTTCATTGCAAGGATACTTGAAAGTAATTGAAGGGTTGGGAGTAATTTTTCTTCTAGAGCCTTGTTAAAAGAAATTACAAAATGATTAGGAAAGTAATCACCATGCATGACCTCGGAAGAGGGCTTGAGAATCTGTTAAAAGAAGCTAAAATCTACTGCAAAGTTCAACAACTAATCTATTTAAGCTCTCTCCGACCCAAGTTACAACTTTGCATATATTTTATTTAGAAATTTTACAATCATTAACCCACGTTGAATGACACTGAAACTCATTTAATTTTCAGTAACAAAAGTAACTAAAATAGTAGGTTCTATGTGAAATCGATAATTTACTTATCGCCTACTTGTGACAGTGTATACTTACCCTTATTCTTATGATCTTCACACTATTTTACTATATCTCTTCATAAGCGATCAAGTTTGGGGCGTCACTGTCGGGAAACCTAATTTAGTTACTTTATTTGTTGTAGATTATTGTGAGTTGTAGTAAAAAAGGAGTCATAGAAAGTTGAATTTTTTTGCTGCAGAATTTGGTATATGAACCCACCTACGGAATTAGAATTTATCTTGGACCTCGAAATAGAGAGAACCTTTAAGCGAAGTTGAGGGAGAAAAGGTTGAGAATTGTGGAACACAATATGACAAGGAGACTTTTGAGCCCAACCAAATAAGAGTTTGAAAATCGAGCAATGATGGATAATGTAGAGAGAGTCCATGATGATGTTATTCATTTAGCAATCGAGCGTATGCAGGAAAGAAGACCCAAGGGTACTTGAAGTTGATGTTTTGACTGTCAATGCTTAATTAACTTCATTGACTAATATTTTACCGACTCTAGCGTTACGACAAGGCTCAATGACTAAAGAACCTGTCCAAGTTGTAGTTGTAATGACTCAACCAATAGTTGAATCTTGTGTATATTGTGGAGAGGAACACACTTTTAATCAATGTCCAAGTAATCCAGTTTCAATTTTTTATGTGGGGAATCAAGATATTGAAGGCAACCAAAAGAATAACTCATTCTCAAACATGTAAAATCAATGTGGAGAAACTATCCAAACTTCTAATGGAAGGGATAAAACCCATACAATCAACAAATGCCACCTAAGGTAAATTAGCCTCAAGACTTTGGACTACAAAATCAAATGACATATGAACCTTAATAAGTCGATACCCAAGCAAAAGAACTAGTCAAGCTCAACATATACAAGAGACATCACTTGAGAGCTTAATGAAGAAATATATTGCCAAGAATGATGTTATGATACAATGTTATCAAGCATCCTTATCTAGAAGCTCAAGTAGGCCAATTAGCTACTGTGTTAAGAAATATACCGCTTAGAAAGTTAACAGTAGATACTGAAACGCCAAAAAGAGAGGACAAGGAACAATATCAAACAATAGAATTGAGAAGTGAGAAAGAAAAACCAAATAAAGAAGGTGAAATTAATGAAAACACTAATCATTACTCCTAAGAAACCATTGATACACAATAGCAAAAGAGGGAAAATAGTGAGTCTCTTAAAACGCAAGTAACAAACAACATCCAAGAAGAGAGTTCAGGAGTTCTATGCCCTACTTTTTTTTATCATGTATTCATATGTGTACACGAAAATTGTATCAACCTTCGAAACAATTTTAGGTTCCTCACTTTTACATTATAATTTTTATTGTGCGTATATATGATTGAAGTCTTCTCCAAAGTATATTAAATACTAACCATTTGGTCTTGTTTCAGTTTTATTTTGAACCGCTTTATGACTTTCATCTTTCAAATATCTCTACTATACTCCTTAATTTTATGTATTTGTTTGAGAAAACTTCTAAAGTTTTAATTAATACTTCAACTAACCAGAAAATCAAATAAATGTTAAATTAGACTCAAATTCAATTCTAAAATAAACAGAAGGTAAAAGTATGGCCTTAACCCTTTTTTTTTTCTTCTCCTTCTTTGACTTATTCTTTACCCAACAAATAGAGAATACATAAAATATCAAATGATGACATGTGTTTTGAATACGTCAATATTTAGAAAATTATTAAAGATCATGAAAAGATCAAAGTTGTCGATTATAATTGTCCAATCCATTTAGATAAGATCAATTAGAAGAGAAGAAAAATAAAAACCAAATAAATATAATTTTTTAGAAATCAAAATAGGTAAGAAATTTTGTTCTAATCACAACCAGCATGTCAACATTTTCATGGATATTTTTGCATGTTCATAAACTGGACATCGATAACGTTGGATGTGAGGAAATAAAAGTGGGATAGATGCAAATGGAAGAGAGAGGGAAAGAAAAAGAAAAAGAAAAAGAAAGAAGCATGAAAACGAAGGTTGTGAAAAGGAATAGAAAAGGAAAGAAAGGTCAAAGAAACAGTAGAATTAGCCGCTGGTTTTGGTATATTCATGAATGCACACAGCCCACTGAATTGGCGAAGAAACAAAGGACAAACCAACCAAGTTTCCTAATTGCTTCGCCACCATTTTTCGGGGCCTTTTCTTTGTGCATATATAATGCATTAACAAACCATCCAATCACACAACCAAATTTCTTTAACCATTTCTTCCAATGCCGCGTTGGGTGAAACCAGAGGTCAGCCCCCCTAAACTTCTATTTTTCTTTTCTTTCAACAACAAATCTTGTTTTCTCTTTTCAACTTCTCTTCAAATGTATTTACCGTTAAATGTTTCCATAAATGGGTTAATTATATGATTTGAATATGGTAGGTCTATCCGCTAATGGCAGCCATGGGGTTTGTGACCACCATGTGCGTGTTTCAGCTTACCAGAAACATTTTGATCAACCCTGACGTCAGGTACTTCCTATTTTATTATTGAGCGTGGAAACCTCTCCACTAGTAGAAGGTTCTAAAAAAAAGACAATATCGGCTAGTTATAGGCTTCGGTAGTTACCATATGTATGTCAAAACGAATCAATTTTGTTGATAAATAAGGTATCACGAGGGTGAATATTGTCGAGTTGAGAATCATAATATATTTTTTAAAAAATAATATAATGAAATCTTAATTTTTTTTAACGAATGTAATTTATTATTATGGTTGTTAGGGTGAATAAAGAGCACCGTAAAATGGGAGTATTGGAGAATGAAGAAGAAGGAGAGAAGTACGCAGAGCACAGCCTCCGGCGGTTCCTCCGAACACGGCCACCTGAAATCATGCCCACTATTAATCGCTTTTTCTCTCAACACAAATAATTTCAACCAACATTTTCCTTTTAATTCTTTTTTCTTTTTTTTCTTTTTTTTTTTTATATTCTCTACTTTTTTATTTGTTTCTATGAATGTAAGATGGCTTTACATTTACCGCACCACTTTGTTGTCTTAATAATGTTGGATAATAACACCAATAATACCTTTGTTCTTGTGGTTAAAGCTTTATTTAATATTTGATATTATAAAATGAATTTGAGAAATAAATCGTTTCGAGTGAAACAATGAAATGGTACTTTATGCATGTCTTAAACTTGTTCTAAAATTATAAAACAACCGGATATCATAACTTTATTATATTTTAAAAAAATTTATCTAATGTCGTCAAATCAAACTCACTATCACAACAAAAATTAGTGTGGTTGAATCAAAATAAAGATTCGATACTATTCAAAATCGAGGGACACCTATGAAGATATGATATTTAGGAAATGTATTATAATAATTAGTTATTATCTTAGATATTCGTAATCTATTAATATTTTAGATTTGATTAATAGTATATTTTATATTATTTACTAGATTTAGTTATTCATATATTTTCTCTATTTTTAGGTATTAGTTGATAGTCTGTATCCTATTTAAAACGTGGTAAACATTAATGAAGATCTATCTTTCGATCCCACTCCTATTTCTAAATCTTAACATGGTATCAGAGCACCGATCTTGGTGTTCTTAAATATCAAAATTTCCTTTATGGCGGAATCAACCAAATCCAGCTTCAAAATTTCGGATGTTGATTTAACACATCCTTATTATATCCATCACTCTCATCAGCCAAGATATTCACTTGTTCCAATCAAATTAAATGGAACAAATTACCAATCCTGGAGTAAATCCGTTATGCATGCTCTTATTGCCAAAAAGAAAATTGGCTTCATTGATGGCACAATTGAAGAACCGCCTCAAGATGCAAATTCAACCGAATTTGAACTCTGGAATCAGTGCAATAGTATGATAATATCTTGGTTAACTCATTCAGTTGAAGCAGATATCGCTAAAGGCATTATTCACGCCAAGACAGCTCATCAAGTGTGGGTTGATCTTCACGATCAATTCTCACAAAAGAATGCTCCAGAAATTTTTCAGATACAAAAGTCGATAGCAATGATGTCACAGGGAACCATGGCACTGTCAGCATATTTCACCAAGCTCAAAGCACTCTGGGATGAATTGGAAGCGTATCGCACACCATTTACCTGTAATCAACGTCAAATACATGTTGATCAACGCGAAGAAGACAAGTTGATGCAACTGCTCATGGGGCTCAATGAGTCTTATAAAACGGTGAGATCTAACATATTGATGATGAATCCATTACCTAATGTGAGGCAAGCCTATTCATTACTTGTACAAGAAGAGATGCAGCGTCAGGTAACTTCTGAACCTACCGAGAATTTCTTGATTGTATCAGCAGTGCAGAAGAAAACAACATATTCGAAACTCGCCAAGGACAAATCATGTGAACACTGCAATAAAAGTGGTCATACAATTAATGAGTGTCGAATTCTTAAGTTTCACTGTAAGTTTTGTGATAGAAGGGGACATACAAAAGATCGATGTCGACAGAAAAATAATTCTGGAAGGGCAGGACATGTCAATCAACGCAACAATCATGGATATCGATCATCTGCAAATATGGCCGATGTTTCTCAATTGAATACAAAAGAACAGTCACCTAATTCCATTCCAAATTTTTCTTTTGAGCAATTACAACAGATAGCACAAGACTTATCTGCAATCAATCATCACCCTTCTGGTAATTCTGACAATCACATCAATGTTGCAGGTTTGTTTCCAGTATCTACATTATCTATTAACTCTGCCAGTTCTAATTCATGGATTCTCGATAGTGGAGCTACGGATCATATAGTATCAAAATCTTCTGTTCTGACTGAACCAAAGCCTACCACCATGTCTACAATAAATTTGCCTAATGGAGGGACAGCACATGTGTCACATACTGGCAATGTTTCCTTTAGCCCTGACCTTAAATTAAACAATGTATTATGTGTGCCTTCATTCAATTTAAATCTAATGTCCATCAGCAAACTCACCAATGACTTGAAATGTTATGTCACCTTCTATCCTGATTCTTGTGTTATGCAGGACTTGGCTACGGGGAAGATGATTGGTTCGGGTAAACGATTTGGAGGTCTCTATCATATTTCTTCGTCTCCAATCAAATCTTCAGCTCATCAAGTATCTCAGTCATCTGATTTGTGGCATTTACGCCTAGGTCATCCTTATTTTTCTCGTTTTAAATTTCTAGCTGATCAATTGCACCTTAATAATGCTAGTTATTCTCATAACTGTAGTATCTGCCCATTAGCAAAACAAACTAGGTTGTCTTTTCCAAGAAGTTCAATAACAACTCATTCTGCCTTTGATCTGATACATTGTGATGTTTGGGGACCACATAAAATTCCTACCCATTCTGGTTTGCGTTTTTTTCTCACTATTGTCGATGATTTTACTCGATGTACTTGGGTTTTTCTTATGCAACATAAGTCAGAAGTACATCATTTGTTAATGAATTTTGTTAAATTCGTTCAAACTCAATTTCATACTACTATCAAGATAGTTCGATCAGACAATGGGACTGAGTTCCTATCTTTGAAACTTTTTTTTTTCTTCTTGTGGCATTGAATTTCAGCGCACTTGTGTCTATACTCCACAACAAAATGGAGTCGTAGAACGTAAGCATCGTCATATCTTAAATGTAGTTAGGTCTCTTCTCTTTCAGTCACAAGTTCCACTTAATTTTTGGGGAGAGTGCATTTTAACTGCAGTTTATCTTATAAATAGAACACCATCACCATTGTTATCGAACAAGACACCCTTTGAAGCACTCTACAAACGACCACCTACATTTCATCATCTTAAAGTTTTTGGTTGTAAATGTTATGCAACTACAGTACATCCTAAGCAAAAATTCGAACCTCGGGCAATTCCTTGTGTTTTCGTAGGATATCCTTGTGGTCACAAAGGTTACAAGTTGTATGACATGCAAACTCACAAATTCTTTATCAGTCGTGATGTTAAGTTTTGTGAAGATGATTTTCCTTTTTCATCAGCTTCACAAACTTTGACATTAGCTCCTTCGACTCCTATTGTACCACTTCATGATTCACCCCACTCAAACATCTATTCTAATAGTCCTCCTTCTTCTATTCCTTCATCTCCTATTCCTCCTCCACCTTCTATTCCTTCACCTACTACTTCGTCGTCTCCTCCACCTTTTCTGTTCCTTCTCCAGATTCACCCACTAATTCTAATCCTATCCCACCTGATACATCAGTTCCACTCCGACGTTCTACGCGTACTAAAAAGCCTCCAGTTTGGCATAATGATTATGAGATGTCTTCTGGAGCCAATCATTTAACCTCTAGCTCAAGTCACAGCACTGGCACCAGGTATCCCCTTCATCATTACCTTTCATTCTCTCGTTTTTCTCCTACTCAACGTGCTTTTCTAGCTCTTATTACAGCTCAAACAGAACCTAAAACCTATGATGAGGCAGTTGGCGACCCGTTATGGCAGCAGGCTATGAATGATGAAATTGCAGCTTTAGAACGTAATCATACTTGGTCTCTCGTTCCTCTACCACCTGGTCATAAAGCTATTGGTTGTCGTTGGGTGTACAAGATTAAATACAATTCTGATGGTTCTGTTGAACGTTATAAAGCTCGACTGGTAGCAAAGGGATACACTCAGGTTGAAGGTATCGATTACAAAGAGACATTTTCTCCTACAGCGAAACTTACTACACTTCGTTGCTTACTCACTGTTGCTGCTGCTCGAAAATGGTTCACCCATCAGTTGGATGTTCAAAATGCCTTTCTCCATGGTAATCTAGACGACGAGGAAGTCTATATGTCTTTACCTCCAGGTCTTCGCCGACAGGGGGAGAATACAGTATGTCGGCTCCATAAATCTCTTTATGGATTAAAACAGGCTTCTCGCAATTGGTTCTCCATATTCTCTACCACTATACAAAATGCAGGCTACACTCAGTCCAAAGCAGATTACTCTTTATTTACTAAGAGTAAAGGTACTTCTTTCACTGCCGTTCTAATCTATGTTGATTATATTCTGTTGACAGGCAATGATCTCAAAGAAATTCAACATCTCAAGACTAGTTTACTTGAGAAATTCCTTATAAAAGATTTAGGGAATTTGAAATATTTTCTAGGCATTGAATTTTCTCGATCTAGAAAAGGAATTTTTATGTCTCTCAAAGGAAGTATGCTCTAGACATCCTTCAAGACACAGGTCTTACAGGAGCACGTCCAGAAAAATTTCCTATGGAGCAAAATTTGAAACTTTCTTTAACTGAAGGAGAGAAGTTGAATGATCCGAGTAAATACAGACGGTTGATTGGCAGATTAATATATTTGACCGTTACTAGGCCTGACATAGTTTATTCAGTTCGTATGCTTAGTCAATTTATGCATGAACCAAGAAAACCACATTGGGAGGCAGCTCTTCGAGTTCTGAGATACATCAAAGGTACTCCTGGTCAAGGACTCCTACTACCATCTGAAAACAACTTAAGATTACAAGCATATTGCGATTCTGACTGGGGTGGTTGTCGAACTTCCAGACGGTCTATTTCTGGGTTCTGCATTTTCCTCGGAAATTCAATTATTTCTTGGAAGTCTAAAAAGCAAACAAACTAATGTGTCCAGATCATCAGCAGAAGCCGAGTATCGAGCTATGGCAAATACTTGTTTAGAGTTAACTTGGTTAAGATACATTCTTCAAGACTTGAATGTTCCACTATCCGAACCAGCATTATTATATTGTGATAATCAAGCAGCACTACATATAGCAGCCAATCCAGTTTTTCACGAACGTACGAAACACATTGAAATAGATTGTCATATAGTTCGAGAAAAGTTACAAGCTAGAATCATCGAACCGTGTTATGTTTCGACTAAAATGCAATTGGCAGATATTTTCACTAAAGCTTTGGGAAGACATCAGTTTATTTTTTTGAAGGACAAGTTGGGTGTGATTGACATACACTATCCAACTTGAGGGGGAGTATGAAGATATGATATTTAGGAAATGTATTATAATAATTAGTTATTATCTTAGATATTCGTAATCTATTAATATTTTAGATTTGATTAATAGTATATTTTATATTATTTACTAGATTTAGTTATTCATATATTTTCTCTATTTTTAGGTATTAGTTGATAGTTTGTATCCTATTTAAAACGTGGTAAACATTAATGAAGATCTATCTTTCGATCCCACTCCTATTTCTCAATCTTAACAACACCGCACGGCCTACCAAGCAGTCCTTTATCAATGCCACCTATATTATTTCCAAACCTATAAAGCTTTTAAACATATGTTATCTCCAATCTTGAAAGTCGAGGGTAGATATTGAATATGTTAAATGAGTATCCTATTGAAAGGATGATTAATATATACCTTTACGAAATTCTACAAAATTAAATGGATCCATACGTCATAAAATCGCTTTTTTTTTCTTATTATAAATGTTGATGAATTCAGCTACGTACACTGACACGACAAAAACAGATTTTGCAGAAAGTAGGCTCCTTGATTACGAGTCTAATTATCCTTATTATTTATTCTAAGTTCAAATGGATGTTGAAAAAACCGGGCCTTTTAAAGTTAATTTTTTTAACATCCCAGTCATAAATTAATTCTTACTTAATTACAAAATATTTAGATAAGTTCAATTTATTTATGATTAAGCTCATCCTAAATTTATTAATGTGAAGGATAAGAATAAAGTCCATTTCTTAGTAAAAGATAAGTATTTGAAAAATCCTTTACTTAATTGTTAAGTTACATGGAATAACAAAAATTGGACTCTAATTATTAATTTGATAATGACAACTATTTCAAACAACAATAAATAACTTTAAGAACATAGATACAAAAATGAAATGTCCCGATTTGTAAATAAACTCAAGTACGTGATTGGGATATTACAATTGTTTTCCTGTCAATCATTGATGGATAATTAAAGGACATATCAGCCTGACAGGAAGAATTGGTGAAGGTGACTGTTTCCCTCTCCATATCTTTTTCTGATTTGCGCAAAAGGTGTTTGTATGTTGCTAAATCATGCCCATTATCATGGCACCATCCTTTCTGGCGTACACGCTTATGGGAGCCTTCACTACTCTGTGAAGTCCAAGCATTTCGTGTTTTCTACCTGCCGATGATGGCTGTCTTTTTTTTAAGGTTGATTCATGTATGCGTTTCCTACTATTGCCATGGATCGCCAAGAGTAGTTGCAATTCATTCCTCTGTGAATGCCATTGTTGTAACAACTGAAAATTCATTGAGAAAGTAGGGAAAGTAGGGAGTTGGACTCTAATATAGAAGGGAGGTCTCTTGGCTTACCGAGTCACAACAACGGCTCCGTTTCATCTATCTTTAGCGACTTAGAGCCATTTATTGAATCCATGTTCTGACGACTCCATTTTGGCTTCTCGACTAATCCGACTTGGATATGATATGTTTGAATCCTTTGATCCTACGATTTTCGACACTTTTTGAGTCATTTATGACATTTTTTGAGGCGTTTAAAGTTAATATGATTACTGTTTAGCAAATTTAAATTATTCAGAGCTAAGTAGATTATTTTACGTAATTAGATGAGTCAATTTCTATAGTAGAATTCTATTTTATGATTGTGCAGCTCTTCAAGTAAAATTAGATTTCAAGGGGCAGTTGTAAGCTAACACCAAGGAAGTGGCTTTGTTGTTGGCTTGGTTGGATGACTTGTATTTAGTGGCCTTTGTATGTGTGATATTTTATGATTGTTTGACATGTCATGTTATGTGGCAACCTATATTATGATACAAGTTATGTTGTGATACAAGTCATGTTATGTTATAAGTTACTGTAACACCTAGCCCCAACAAGAAATTAAAAACATGGTTTTTCTTTTAAACACAAACTTCCGAAATTTTATTGAATGTCTTTGATACCAAATATCAAGATAAGTTAAGAAAAAAATATTTAGAAAAATGGGAGGAACTCAATAAAAATATAAAATAAAATAGTGAAAAATTGGAAAAATTGGTCAAGGTCAACCGAGGGGTTGATAGGTCATTTTTACCCTTCATTCCTAATCAATTAGAGGTCTGATTAGCTCCAATTAATTTGAAGAAAAAGAAAGAAATAAAATATAAAACAAAATAGTGAAAAATGGGAAAAATTGGTCAAAGTCAACCGAGGGGTAGATTGGTCATTTTTACCCTTCATTCCTAATCAATTAGAGGTCTGTTAGCTCCAATTAATTTGAAGAAAAAGAAAGAAAGAAAAGAAAAAGAGAGAGAGAAAGATGGGATTCAAAGATTCTTAAGACAGGGTTAGAGAAAGGAAGTCGAAATCAGCTCTAAGCGTCCATTTAGAGTCAAAATTTTGCACGGGTTTCTTCATGAGAATTGCTCAGTGGTCTCGGGAAAATCATTCTGGACTTTTTAATCACTCAATTCCATCAAAAATCAAGAATCAAGGAAGAACGGAATGTAGATTTTTGGGTTCTTGATTCCGATTTTCCTTCAAATTTGAACTTCTTGAAATTAAGTTATAAATTTTTAGTAGGTTGATATTGGAAGAATTTTGCACCAGTTTTATGAAGGAAGAAAGAGTTGATTTAAACCAAAAAGTTGAATTCTGAAGAACATCAAGAACCTAGAATTTTTTTTTTGTAAGTTTTAGTTTTTGACGATCTTTGGATTCTATTATTTTTTGCGACTAAAAATTATGAGAAAAGTACCTTAATAAAGATGAACTATTGTGAAGAAACTAAGTTAATTCGAATTGTGCAGAGAAAGTTATGATAATTCAAAGAAAATAAAAAAGAATTGAAAACTAGTTTGAAAATCTTGGAATTTTTACGGAGTCAAATACGCAAGTGACAACACGTGAATGAGTGATTTCAAGAATTTTGAAGCTCCTAACACGCGAAAAAGCTAGTTCGGGTAGGTACGCGTCACCCATGTAATTCGCCACGCATATTTTAGGAAGAAATACTTGTAGGAATCGCTTGAAATTGCGTGGATGCTAGTTTATTTACCCTAGGTGGATAGTTTTTCCATGATATTCAATTAGGTTATATGGGTTATCAGAAATATGTATGCATAGTGTGATGAATGGTAAGAATCATCTGTTTGATGCCATCATGCTTTATTTCTACGGTAATTATGTGAATTATAGGTTGAAAAGAGGATGAGAATTTGTGATATGTACTTCGGGTGCTTGATGGATGTTATTGCCCCGTTGAGAATATGTGTTTATTTTTCATAGAATGATGTATGATGATTCTAGTTAAGTATTGTGTGCATACCGAGTTAATTTTAATGAACCAGATATTATGTTAAGACTAGAGTATTATGGTTAGGGATAGCTCATTTTAGACCTAACCTTCCCCCATGAGCCTAACAGACCATAGCTTACGAACCACCTTATGAGTTGCCCTTAGGCAGCAAGTTGTGTGATGGGTGTTAATAGCTTCGTGGGGACCAGGAGTTTCTGATCAAAACTCAACTGTTCCTAACCGTTTCGCATGGGAAACGAGAGACCCACGTCGTACAACCCATTAGCTGGATAGGATAAGTGAGGTGTCGTTCCCCCCAACGAGGGTGACTTTATAAACCTGAGAGGTTTTAGCTCACCCCTAGGTAATACACCATATAGTCTCATATGAGTCATGCACGAGGTAGCGCCTCACAAAGGGTCACCAGTCCTACTCGGCATAAGAAACTCTTAGGGTTTAAAATGAAAGGGCGAAGACTAGAGCCAATGAGAAGCCCTTAAGGTTCTGTTACGTCTAGAATGCGATGAGAGTTTACAAATAGGTGACTTACTGAGTATAAATTTTATATTCATCCCTGTATTCCCTTCCTTTTTAGGTGTTCGCAGGCTATCGATCGAGGTGGAGGAGCGTTCCACTATTGTGCGGTCATAGAGGGGGACGTTCCGGAGCGTCAATAAATTTTTACATTTTAGAGTCTTTTTTATTTTCTTTTATATTTGTGTTCCCTTTGTAATATTTGAAACAACAGACTTAAAAGAGGAACAAGTTCTTGTAGCACATCCTACTTGTGATACATAGTGTAGGGCATCCAACCTAAAAGAGGAACAGGTTTTTGTAGCACACCGCTTGATGGAGATAACGGTCACTTTTGGGCATGAATCCTAGCAACTTATTTACCCGAGTATGATATTCAAATGATCCTAGGTATATTCTTGGCAATGATTTATTAATGAACCTAGGCACGAGGTAGTCCTACAACTTATTAGACTTAACTTAGGTACACATTAGAGGGTAAACTAACGTGATCTCATGGGCGTGAAAATTTACTAGTACCTTGATAATCGTCTAAAGTTTCACTTTGCTTAGGTGTCTTGAAGGTCATAAAAACGGGGTTATTTTGGGTGAAGAGTCTTAAGGTCATTTTATACTTTTTCTCCGTTCGCCAGCTTAGGCATGTCCAATGGCTACCAAATTTCATACATGACTTTAACACACTATAATATGTCTAGTATTAAAGTTTCATATGCAGCAGAGTTCATTTATGGGGTCAATTTAACGAGACTTAATTCCCAAGCAAAATTTTTGTTTTAGGCCTTTAACTCACGATTCTCAATATTTTTCTTTCATGGATCATTAATTCATACTTGACTTAGAGTATATATTGAATTCCAAGTGATTCCTAGAAGTATTCTTAAGAAAAGTTCAAGATGGCTACTTACCTCTTGTCCGGTGTTCGGGCCCTCGTTTCTCAAGCTTCTGATAATCAATTTTCTCCAAATTATGTTTGGCAGCTTTCTTAGTGAGTCTAGTTTCTTTTCATGGATTACAACATAAGTTATTAGCTTCCAAGGTTAATAGAAAACTCTTTTTTTTTGTCAGAGCAAACCGAGAGAATTTTGTTATTGGGCACAGTTGTCTAGGCACTCTTAGGCCATGCTTAGTTCAACATAAATTCTCCTTAAACTTCTCTCAAGCTAGAGTAATTAATTTGAAAGGGCGACTTGGCTGGGTTGAGGTTGATTTTGGGAACTCTTCTTCAGTCTGCAACTCAACCCAAAACGTAGGGTTGAATTACTTTTGGGTAGCTCGATTCGGGGTGAATTACTCATCGACTCTCGATATTGAAATTCTTCAATAACGCACATTCTTGGGGTGAATTCTCTTTGCAGTCTTCTACAAAAACAATCCTTAGATGTGTGAAGCCGGATTAGGATAGGTCTCACTTGGTGAATTTGTTTGTAGCCTTGAATTGGATATCAAGCTCTTCTTCGACACCTTCAATGGCGGACAGGATTGGGGGAATGAGTTTGAGGCATTTTGTGCTTCCCTTCTTCACTAAACTTGTGGGTAATCTTGTTTAGAAGGTGTAGGATCAAGTTTGGAGGAAAATAACGGACTGTAGCTCTTGAATTTGAGTGAACTCGAGAACTTGATACCTAGAAATAGAAGGCTTATAACTCTCGATTGGAAGCTCGATAACGCTTATTTCTTGCTCCTAATAGTTGCCCATTGTTCATAATTTATATAGGGAGGATCCACCACCATTGAAATGTCTAGAATTGCCATAATTTCATCCTTGATCTTTCTAGATCTTTCACAGGATAAACCTACTCCGATTAGAGCCTTGTCGGCCTTTGTTTCAAATTGGAACTGTTGGATAGTACTTGTGAAAGTTCTAGATTGTCGGCCTTGATCCAATGGCTGGATTTGAGATACGATAGATTTATGCATAAGGGTAAGGTTGATATGTGATTTTGGTCCGCAGGGAGATCTTCGTAATTATCCGTATTTTAAGGGGCAATTTGGTAATTTGGCTATTTCCAAATATTTTAAATTATTTTTCCTAAAAAAATCCAGAATTATTTTAAACATTCTATAGCGCTTCTAGATCATTTTTTTCCTTTCTTCTTCTATAAGAAACTAACAATCCGGGAAGTTGTGTAATAATTGGAAAAAGTTTCATTTTCCCATGTTTTTCCAACTTTCCTTTGTTATTTACATTCAAAACCTCATACGGACTTTACACTAGGCTCTAGGTTATTGCTCTTATTATTCACTTTCTTGGATAGCTAGTTTTACCTACGTAGCAGTAACTGGTATCTGAAGATGAGTCACTACCTCCATAGATTCCATACCAGGTGAGGACAATATGGTGAGTGCTTCTATGCTCGTCATCATGGGAGGTTAGATAGTGAACACATTCCATAGGCCATGAAGTCGCCCAAGGTTGAGGAGTGTTATCCCCTAATACGTACCAACTCCACTGGCTACCCACATGATCAAAGCCTTCCCAGTGAATGGATCCTCTGTGCAGGGTAATCACTGACTAACCACATGATCAACGCTCTACCACAAGATGGATCCAATGTGCAAGGGTAATCCACTGACTACCTGCATGATCAACGCCCTACCACAAGACGGATCCACCGTCTAGGGTAATCCATCAAACCACAGAGTCACACATTCCTAACTAGCCTCATGCCTAGCTCAATGATATTGTACTAGAGTGGAAAGAGAAGTGGATGGTCCTTAGACACTATATCGGCTGCTATCAACTTAAAAAGCTACCTTTTTCATTCTTGGATGTCGTGGAGGTGTGAGATCCCACATCGATTGGAGAGGAGAACGAAACATTGCTTATAAGAGTGTGGAAAGCTCCACAGAGCCAGACACCGGGTGATGTGCCAACGAGGATGTTGGCCCTCTACAAGGGGTGGATTGTGAGATCTCACATCGGTTGGAGAGGTAACCGAAACATTCATCTAGTAGACACGTTTTAAAAACCTTAATGGAAAGTCCAAAGAGAACAATATCTACAAGTGGTGGGTTTGAGCTGTTACAAATGGTATTAGAGCCAGATACCGGACGGTGTGCCAACGAGGATGCTAGTCTCCCATCGGAGTGGATTGTGAGATCCCACATCGGTTGGAGAGGGACATGAAATATCCATTTTAAACAAATGGATGTAAGAACCGTGTTCTTACATAAGTGATCTAGTTTTAGATAAGGAACACGTAATGTGCAAGCTTATTAGAAGCTTGTATAGGTACCAATGGACTCGCCAGTAAAGAAAAATGTGACTCAACCAACAACATAAAATGACGAAGATGACTAAGAGTAGTAGCTGCACCAACAAAAAGGAAGTGTCCGTCTCCAAATCTACTTTCATTGACGTGAGCCGAATCATGTTACTTTAATTTCTATGCTTATTGTTAGTTTATTTTCTTGTTCTGTTATTACAAAAGTTCTTCTATGTTTAGAAAAGGTATGCTTAGTTGGGTAGTGAGAGTGAGTGGTAGAGAAAAAAATCTATCAAATATTGCTCTTTCAAGTAGTGAGATTAACCTTTGACTAATGCTTCCCGTAAATCCACTAACCCTAACACTCATGTTACAATGGCCCCATGACTAACCTCAAACACCATAACTAATGACAACAAACAATAACCATTACCATCCCCCTAACAATTATCAAACTGCCGTTGCACTTAATATTTTATCATTAAGGACAATAACAACAATAAGCTTCCGATTATGAATACTTAGAATGTGGTACTTTTCCTCGGGCTAAAAGTACATAAGGTCATTATCAAGTATCTTGTTCGTTGTCTAATATCTTGCCTGTTATCAAATAGCTTGCTCATTACTACTAACACTTATATTCGCATTAGTAGTAACTATAACTTTTGTGTATTAATGAGCCCATTTACTACTAATACACAAGTATTACTACTAACACTTGAATTATTTAATGAGCTCAAATTATTTATACCAAAAAGGCTGAAGTTACAAGTTAAATGGGCACTTTAAATAATTTGGCCCAAAGATCAAATCCAATTGATTAGGCCCAAACATTATCCAAGTCCAATTATGAGGGAGTTCTACTTCATTTTCAAGGTTAACAAATTGAGATCCCAAACAACTTAGAGAGAATTCATAATCAATTAGAAAACTCTTTTAAGTTAAGACTTCGAAGATGAAAATCTTTTGAAGATTAAAAAAGGAAACACAATTGAGATTTTAACTTTACCAATACTCATACAATTTATCGTACACTTTTAAGAGAGAATTATAGTGTTAGAAATTATACTAAACTTAAACAAATTAACATTCTAAGACGAATATTAAAAGTATTGGTGCTAAACATCTCAAAAGACGAATGCTGAAAGCATTAATTTAAATTCAACCATCAAACACGTCTTAGACTCAATTAATTAATGCATATATTGATGGAAAAAAATCAATAAATAAATTCTATTAATAAATGGTGCAAGGAAAGAGACCTAAATTATAATAAATTCCTAAAATAAAAAAGTCTTATAAATTCAATTCAATTTAAGTAATGTGTACGTTGAAGAATTGACTTACAATAAATATAAATTAAATTAGAGCGAGTGTATATGCCAAGTTTAGTCCATACCATCTTATTGATGCTTAATTAAGCTCTGACCCTCTAGTTGGTTTCAAGACAAATTTCCCTTATACATCTCTTTCAAATTTAATTCCTAAGACCCTCAAGTTTGGAAAACAAGTAAGAATCCTCTTTCTTCTTTAGAATTCTGAATAATTTCTAAGCTTACTTGGCTTTTGAGCTAGGACGTTAAAAATTATCTTCTTTAGAATTTGTCCCTGAAAATTGACTATTCTTGAAAGAGCTCGGGTAGAAGCTCCTCATGTCCTCCTCACTTTCCCATGTCGCTTCATGTCTCGATGGTTATCCCACAGGACCTTGACTAGAGAGATTTCCTTGTTTCGCAACCTCTTGACATCACTTGCTATAATTCTGATCGAGATTTCTTCATAAGACAGATCGTCCCACAATGGGAGCGCCTCATGTTCTATGATGTGAGTAGGGTTCGGGGTGTACTTCCGAAGTTTAGAAACATGGAACACGTTGTGCACAACAGCTAACGTGTACACCACAAGTTCTATCCTCTCGAGGATCTCGAAGAGACTTGTGAACCTCAAACTTGGCTTACCCTTTTTCTCGAACCTCAATACCCCTCTTATTAGTGCCACCTTCAAGAAGATGTGATCACCCCAACAACCTTGAGGTCCTTCTTGCAAGAGTCTGCATAACTCTTTTGTGAGCTCTATGCAATTAGTATCATCTGTTTAATCTTCTACGCTACTGCGTTAGTACCTGAACCAATTTTGGCCCCATGAGCTATTGTGGACCTACCTCTTCTAAGAAAATCGGTATCTGATACCTTCACCCATACAAAGCCTCGGATGGAGCCACTGCATAGTCATTTGTTAGCTCTTATTATAGGCGAACTTCATAACGGGTAGATGTTCGTCCCAGCAACCTAGAAATCCATTATACATGCCTTGGGCATGACCTCTAAGGCCTGATTCAACCTTTCCATTTGCCCGTCAGTTTGGACGTGGAAAGTTGCACTAATTTAAAGTTGCATACCAATATTTCTAGCATTGCTATTTCTAGCATTGCGTAGTGCTTCTGTGTGAATTGAGGAAGCTTGGGCTATCTTCGTCCTTGAAACCCACGATGAAACGGTCCATCTTCATCATATCTATTCTTACAAACTTTGGTGCAAACCTCGACATTCTATCGAGCATTTTTGTTCAAGGAAGGCTATCTAACTCTTGAGTCTGGCTACCACTAGGTAATACTTCATTAGGTAGCCATCTTTGAACTAGAACCACATCTCTGGTCATTTCTTAATATCGAGCATCTTCAGGGTGCTTTTCTTCTAAAAGTATGCAACGCCTTTCTACATATACGTGGCACAATGTATTTGATACTCTCGTGGGAAATCCAAATATTGAGAGATTGTCTCTATAACCTCCAACCGTGCTTCTACGGCCACTAAATCCACTTTGCAACCCCTTACTCGATACCTCGTGATCCTAGGGAGGCAACATTTTACCGCTTGAACTCGCACTTGTTAAGGATATTTAGTACTAAATTATAGTTTACCATATATATCATATTTGATATTTTATTATAAGGCAAATATAGATATTTGCCTTCTTAGCATAGTATCTTTCCAATTATTGTTATTTCCATTTATTACTATTTCTATATCCTTATAATTTATTTGATTATAAATAAGATAACTTTCACACCATTTAGGTGTAGTGGATTAAGCAAACATTCTCATGGTATCAGAGCCCTTTCAGTTTAACAACCCCGATCCGTTCTTTTCAATGGCTTTTGAATCCTCTATTGTTCTTCTCCACCACCTCTGCGGGCTTTAACGTCACAGGGGCAGTCGCAATGGCTGCCGCAGGCGGAGCCGATTGATTACTCTTCGGCTCTGCCCTTTTGACCTCTAAATCACCCTTCGCCATACTCTGTACATACAACCTCACCTTTTCCAACCCAATCGGTTTTTCCCTTAGCCAACATAGTCTCTCTCATTTTCTTCCATCAACCCTTCATCCTTCACAGAAACCCTAATCTTAGGATCCTCATCAGCATTTTCTTCGAAAATATACAGAATCTCAATAAGCCCATCGACCTTGTGTAGAGATTTACCTTTGGAATCTGGGCGCCGCACTGGCCTCTTCGCCAACCAAGTTGTCGCCGCCCTTCTCGCCAAAATTGGCTCTTTCGCCCAATGTGGCGACTCTTTCGGCTGCCCTTCTTGCCAAAATTGGCTCCTTCGCCCAATGTGGCGACTCTTCCGGCTTCAACATTGTCTTTGTCCCTTGCTCTAGGTTTCCCCTTCTACTTTTGGGGTTAGACATATTCTCACCAGAGTCAAGGCAGCATCGTCGCTGAGCGACGATCCCTCTTCATGGGTTAGACATATTCTCGCCGAAGCCAAGGCAGCATCGCCATTGAACGGCGATCCCTCTGCAGTTTTCGATGGCCAAGAAAGTGTTTCTCTACGCCTCCTCCGAACCAGATTGTTGACATATTCACGAAAAATGTTTCTCAACCTCTGTTTGAATTTTTCAGATCCAAGCTTCACGTTCGTTCAAATCCGACGCTCAGCTTGCGGTGGGGTGTTAAGAATATTTAGTACTAAATTATAGTTTACCATATATATCATATTTGATATTTTATTATAAGGCAATAGATATTTGCCTTCTTAGCATAGTATCTTTCCATTTATTACTATTTCCATATCCTTATAATTTATTTTATTATAAATAAGATAACTTTCATACCATTTAGGTGGGGTGGATTAAGCAAACATTCTCAGCACTTCAAGCACTTAGTGTTCAACTGGTGTGCTATTAACTCCATCAGAACAACCTTCAGGTGTTGCCCATAGACTAACTCTATCTTGGTGTACGCTGGTATACCATCAAAGACGACAATGATGATTGTATCGAGAAAGTCTTATGAACGCTCTGTTCGTCTAATCCTTAAACTTTGCAGGGTATTGATCAGGTCAAAGGGCGTAACAGACATCTCTTAATAATTATAATGTCTCTTGAAAGCGGACTTTGGTATGCCCTTCTTTCTAACCCTCATTTGAATGTAACTTGGCCTTATCAAGTTTCGTATGGTTCTTAATGTCTCATCGAAGATAGCCTCATAGCTCCTTCTCATGCGGTGAACTCAGGCCTAGTGTGACTCCCTGTTACATAGCTCGCTTGAGAATTGATATTCATTTAAGTTAAACACGAGCTATTTGAGAGTAAATAATCCTTGCATATGTCCTTTGCGATCACCTAGGCGAGCTCCTATAATTTCTTATGGCTGACCTAGTCATGCCTCCTCTCGTAGTGATATCCCATCACTGGCTCATATAATCTGAACTAACATTTCAGAGGGTGAACAAACTTTTCAGTTCTTTAGACTTAGTCAGCTTGCATTGGCACAACAGTGAACTACCAGTATCCTAAGTTGAGACGCTACCTCATATAATCTGATAGAACAATAGAACCTCTGTTATTCTGAACCTCATTTATGGAAGGTAAACAGGTAGATCCTTCCATAAGACTATAGTGTCACTCTGAGTTTAGGAGAGCGACGTCATGTTCTTGCCAGCTACTAAGTTACCTGTGTGGTTCCTCGCCCCTTATTAAGACGGGTTTACAATTGCAGAGGTCTTTGGGCTCACTTTCCAATAAATCTTCTAAATTTTTTTATTTTGTATTTAATAAGTGATTGTACTCTAAATTTTATATTTAATAAATTATTGAACTTTCAATTTTGTATCTAATAGACATTAATTTATTTTTATATTTTTATGTATAGTATATTTTTTTCCTGCTAAATATGATAGGTAAACTTAACTTTTAGCTTTGATTATTTTATGTTATTCTACACTTAAAAATGCTCATCCCATCCTCATCGAGATATTCATTATTTTACAATACAAATGTACAAAAAGCTCACCTCACAATAGATTAATGGCATAAAATATCACGACTTTTGAAACTTAATGTTGTTTTATGCTCAACATGTGACAACTAGGGTGGTTGGCAACCAGGCGAGCAAAGGCGAAGGAGGGGATTCTCCATCTCGTCCCCACGAGGATATTCGGTTTCCATTCGTGCTCCTCTTCTCATCAATTAGGGAAGAGGATTCTTCATTTTCGGAATAGGTCTTAGTGAAGTTTAGTCCGTGTTCAAATAGTGCCCTTTAGAGAAAACAAAATAGTAATGTTGTACGTGAACAATATATTTTGTTAAAAAAAAAATACGATTAAAAGTAATTATAGGTAGGAATGCTTCTTCAATTTATCTTGTCCTTGATCAAAAACTCAAAAACTCACAAACTGATTTTTAAGTTTGTCATTCCTACAAATATATATATATATATATATATTTATATCTTTTTGAAGATGGTTTGAAGGTTTAAATCCAAAACTAATTTTTATTTATTCCTTTGAACTTCTTTCATCTTCATCATCATAATGTGGTTGATATAGCCTGCAAAGCTTGCATATAAAGCGAAGAATGGATCTAAGAGCTTCAAATATGTTCTTCAATTATTGGCAGGAGTTGAGGCTTAAGCTACAAATAATCCTTTTTACTTTTTTTGGTCAACTCAATGAAATGTGGGGAGCCAGCCCTATTCACGTGTGTGTTCCTGTTTCCCTACGTCTTCTCTCTCTTTCTCTGCATAATCTCTCTTCCTAGTTAATAAAATTTTAAGTATATGCTTCCTAGTCCATAATTGATTGAATTCATAAATGCTTAAAAAAGCAACCACTTAATTCAAAATTAAAGATTAGATTATGATTCCGATGGTGCATACGTTAAGAGTCTTAAGAGAAAAGTGTTATGATGCGAGAAGAAAAATGCATCATCTAACACCATGAAAATTAGATAAAATTGTCAAGCTAAAGTACAAACAATGGCAGAAGTAACAATATCGTCAGTGTTGTAACAACCAAGCTTAATGGAGGTCAAATGGGGTCCCGTGCCATATCTTCGAAAGTTGGAGTTTTTTCATGAAATTCAACAAGATTTAAGTTCGTATAAGCATGCCATTTTTTTTCAATCACTAGATGAATGCTCCACATTGGCGTATGACTCCACACCACTTTTGATGTCTACACTTATAAAAAAAAATAGTTTATCTTAGAATGCTATATAAGGAGGCATGGTGTTCTCTCCACCATCCCTACGCCTTGGGCCTAAGTGAACTAGCTCATGGCACATCAGTGTGTTATGCTATTGATGAGTGTGGGTTTTCAAGGACAATATCGAGTGACATGGATATGTTGACATTTCACCCATTCCCTTGAGTAGACAGTTGTAATAGAGGGTCAAACTTCAATACAATATATAGAAATGGTTCAATATGAATAAAGAAGAGAAGAGTTCATGCCTCAATAGTGCTTGAATAGATGGATGTGCACGAGCTCCCAAATATAAAGGTAGATCTTATGCCTCGATGACCATTATAGTACACTAATAAGTCTAAATTAGTGTTAAAATCACTCCATAAGCTCCATTTGAACATTTTAACCATTTTGATCCAATTAAAGGATGAACACATCTCAATAAATTTTCAAATTGATGTAGAAGTGGGTAGATCCGATCAAATATTATATTAAAGTACCTTGTCCTAAAAAAGAGGCAAGATTGATTCTTAGGAATTAGCCTAGAATACATGCAAGTTAGAATCGTAAATAAAGGAAAGCTTAATTGAGGATAAAATAACCTTGCCTATTGGAGAGACTTCCCGAATAGCTTAATTGAGTAAAATTCATGCTCTCGACACCTCTTATCCTTCCGTGATTTTTTATTTATGAAAAGACGATTAGTCATCTCATCTATTTCCTCAAATTAATGAATTTAACTTCTATCATGTTATAAGAGTAGGTTTAGTTAATTTTTTCGAGGCCTAACAACTATCATTTATTGGTTAGGGCCAATTTCGATGTTAATATCTTATATTTATACTTAATGAAATTATTTCTTCAAAGAATCCTTCTATAGAATTGCAATCTTTGATTAAGAATTTGAATCAATGTTTAAACTTTTCCCTAGAGTTTAATCCCAAGAAAGAGAAAATTTGTTGTGAAAAGACCAATATTTCCTCTTTAGAAAATATTAGATGTGTGTAGCAATCAAGCTTTGAAAAATAATATTCACAATTTCATTTTTTATCTCCCAAATTTTGTACCAATCAAATCTTGTGAAAAAATTAATGTTTACTTACAACTTTTCATAACTAAATCTTTTACTTGTGTAGATTCATTTGGAGATTGATTGAATTAAGAGTAGGGATCTTAACATCTCATAGCGAGGATTTAAATTTTAAATTCAACAATTAATGTTTTCAATACTTTGTTGTGACATGGTTACGTTACTAATTTCTTCTTTTTAAGAGTATAGACTATCTCCACATATCAACACGAGTCCCTTCAAACAAATCATGCTTAAGTTCAAAATTGTCTATAATTGTGCTAGTGAAAAGAAAGTTATCATATTCTGAAGATCACTCTCATTTGAATATAGTTTTAATTCATTCTTATATTCGTCTGATGCAAGTACGCACAAAAATCTAAAAAGTAAACCCATTACACTTTAGAAACTACTTAACTAATTAAATATTATGAAAGATTTTGAAAAGAAATATTATTTTTTTAAAAAGAAAAAATTAGTTTTTGATTTTTTTTGTTTTCTTTAATGAAGAAGAAATAAACATTAAGCTAATAAATTCATCCGCTCAACCCGGCCAGTTTGACCACAGAACAATTCTTCGTTTCCTTTGAAATTCGGACACCTCTCTCTCTTTCTCTACTTTAATGGCGCCTTTAAGCCACTCGCTTCTGCCTAACTCTACGCCCTCTCACAATCACTCCCATTATAATTCCACTCTCAATCCCCATTTCCTTCACATTCCCATCTCCAATTCCAACCCCACCTCCCTGCTCCCTCTCCTCCCATGGCTGACTCCGCCTCCTCCCCAACCTCATTGCTCAAAGATGAGCTCGACATCGTCATCCCCACCATCAGAAACCTCGACTTCCTCGAGATGTGGAGGCCCTTCTTCCAGCCTTACCATCTCATCATTGTCCAAGATGGGGACCCCTCCAAGGTCATCAAAGTCCCTGAGGGTTTCGATTATGAGCTCTATAATCGCAACGACATCAATCGGATTCTGGGTCCTAGAGCCAATTGCATTTCCTTTAAGGACTCTGCTTGTCGATGCTTTGGCTACATGGTCTCCAAAAAGAAGTATATCTTCACCATTGATGATGATTGCTTTGTGAGTTCTCTTTCGCTTTTTCTTCCTCTGTGATTCTGTGTTTTGGGTTTATGTTTTCTGTTCTTGGCTGATTGATTCTTTGTGGGTTCGGTTTATTTTTTTAATTAATTTATGTAGTTACCTTGAATATTTGGTTGGCTTTGAATGTCTGCCATCTGTTTGTGAAAATGTCTCACTGAATCCTTACTCTGATCTTTGTTGTGTCATCCAGGTTGCAAGTGATCCGTCTGGGAAACCCATCAATGCACTTGCGCAGCACATCAAAAACCTCCTCTGCCCTTCCACCCCCTTCTTCTTCAACACCCTTTACGATCCTTACCGAGATGGTGCTGACTTTGTGCGTGGATATCCCTTCAGTCTGCGAGAGGGTGTCCCGACTGCTGTTTCTCATGGCCTCTGGCTTAACATCCCTGATTATGATGCACCAACTCAGCTTGTTAAGCCTCTGGAAAGGAATACAAGGTATGGAATAATTTCCATAAGCCCATAAGTTTCAGTCAAATTTGTTGTCTAATGAGCTTCATTCTCTGAAAAAGGTTTGTGGATGCTGTTTTAACTATCCCAAAAGGCACTTTGTTCCCCATGTGTGGTATGAATTTGGCATTTGACCGAGATCTCATAGGCCCTGCAATGTACTTTGGACTCATGGGTGATGGCCAGCCAATCGGCCGATACGACGACATGTGGGCAGGCTGGTGTATCAAGGTGCGCCCTTCTGCTCCTTTTCATAACCTAAGAAAAACAAAATAGTTCTTGAATTAATACGTTAGATGATATCTTTAGGTCATATGTGACCATCTGGGGCTGGGAGTGAAAACAGGGCTGCCATACATCTATCATAGCAAGGCAAGCAACCCATTTGTGAACCTGAGGAAGGAGTATAAGGGCATTTTCTGGCAGGAAGACATCATCCCATTCTTCCAACAAGTTGTTCTTCCAAAAGATTGCACCACTGTCCAAAAGTGCTACTTTGAGCTTGCCAAACAAGTGAAGGACAAGCTTAGCAAAGTAGACCCTTACTTTGACAAGCTCGCAGATGCCATGGTGACTTGGATTGAAGCTTGGGATGACCTCAACCCGGCTGGTGTTTCTACTAATATGCCCAATGGCAAACCCTAATTGGTTAGTCCAATCATCAAACTTTAGGTGTTTGAGCTTTAATAACTTGAACGGGGTTTCTTTCCTTTTGGATTTTGGATGTATTTCTTGCTTTTCAATCTACTCTTTTCTTATAAGCTATAGAAACAATAAAATATGGTGATCAGGTTCTAGTTTGTACCAGAGTTGTGATAGCCAGAAATATTCTGACATATTTTTTTTCATATTGTTGAGTTCAACTTATTTTGTCTACGCATTTATAATTTTTTTTTTTTTGTCTAGTTTAGTAACTTAATTTTGTCTACGAATCACACTTTTACCACTAAACTATATCTACTATAATGTAATTATGGTATATCAACTTAAAACTTTTAAATTTTAAGTCATGAAATATATTATTAAGCATTAACGAAAATGACTCATGCATGTGTCGAACCTACAACCTTCGTATTATTAACACGATGCTCTAACAAGCTGACCTAATAGATCAAAAGTTTTATGCATATTGCAGATAGGAAGCTCCTAATCAAGTCAACATAATAAATTTAATTTTTAAATTTTAAATCATTATGCATAAAAGTTTTATGTCTTTTAACCCATATAATAAGCTCATGCATGTGTCGAATCTATGACTTTCACGACACTTAACCAATTGAGCTAATAGGCAAAATGTTTTATACATATTGAAGATTGGAAGCTCCCAAACGAGTCAATCATGTTTAGATTATAGAATTGCATGCATAAAAACTTAAAATTTTAAACTTTATAATTTATTATTTTTTTGGTCTACACATTTATAATTTTTTTTTTATTAGTTTAGTAACATTCTAAGTCATAAGAATTAATGAGAGATTGGCTCATGTAGGTGTCGAGCCTGCGACCTTTGCGTTATTAGCACGACGGTCCAACCAACTGAGCTAATAGGCCAATGATTTTATGTACATAACAGATCAGTAGCTTCAAATCCAGTCAATCGAGTTTAAGTGACATAATTTTAGACCTAATAAACATAAAACATTTAAATTGTAATTCAATTATCTTTAAAGTTCATATTGTTGTAACCCCGTATCATGAAAGATAAGAATTAATAAAAGACTTGGCCCATGCAGGTGTCGAACCTGCGACCTTCGCATTATTAGCACGACGGTCCAACCAACTAAGCTAATAGGCCAACAATTTTATGCACATAACCGATTAGTAACTCCTAATCCAGCTGATCGAGTTTAAGTGACATAATTTTAAGCATAATAAACATAAAACTTTTAAATTGTAAGACATTGTCTTTGAAGTTCATATTGTTGTAACCACATATCATGAAAGATAAGAATTAATAAGAGATTTGGCCCATGCAGGTGTCGAACCTGCGACCTTCGCGTTATTAGCACGACGCTCTAACCAACTGAGCTAATAGGCCAACGACTTTATGCACATAACAGATTAGTAGCTCCTAATTCAGTAATCGAGTTTAAGTGACATAATTTTAGGCATAATAAACATAAAACTTTTAAATTGCAAGTTATTGTCTTTAAAGTTCATATTGTTGCAACTCCATATCATGAAAGATACGAATTAATAGGAGATTTGGCCCATGCAGGTGTTGAACCTGCGACCTTCGCGTTATTAGCACGACGCTCTAACCAACTGAGCTAATAGGCCAACGATTTTATGCACATAACAGATTAGTAGCTCCTAATTCAGTAATCGAGTTTAAGTGACATAATTTTAGGCATAATAAACATAAAACTTTTAAATTGTAAGTCATTTTCTTTAAAGTTCATATTGTTGTAACTCCATATCATGAAAGATGCGAATTAATAGAAGATTTGGCCCATGCAGGTGTTGAACCTGCGACCTTCGCGTTATTAGCACGACGCTCTAACCAACTGAGCTAATAGGCCTACGATTTAATGCACATAACAGATTAGTAACTCCTAATTCAGTAATCGAGTTTAAGTGACATAATTTTAGGCATAATAAACATAAAACTTTTAAATTGTAAGTCATTTTCTTTAAAGTTCATATTGTTGTAACTCCATATCCAGAAAGATGCGAATTAATAGGAGATTTGGCCCATGCAGGTGTTGAACCTGCGACCTTCGCGTTATTAGCATGACGCTCAAACCAACTAAGCTAATAGGCTAACGATTTTATGCACATAACAGATTAGTAGCTCCTAATTCAGTAATCGAGTTTAAGTGACATAATTTTAGGCATAATAAACATAAAACTTTTAAATTGTAAGTCATTGTCTTTAAAGTTCATATTGTTGTAACTCCATATCATGAAAGATGCGAATTAATAGGAGATTTGGCCCATGCAGGTGTTGAACCTGCGACCTTCGCGTTAAGCACGACGCTCTAACCAACTGAGCTAATAGGCCAACGATTTGAGCACATAATAGTAGCTCCTAATTCAGTAATCGAGTTTAAGTGACATAATTTTAGGCATACATAAAACATAAAATTTTAAATTGTAAGTCATTTTCTTTAAAGTTCATATTGTAACTCCATATCATGAAAGATGCGAATTAATAAGTGATGCAGGTATTGAACTTTATTAGCACGACAACCAACTGAGCTAATAGGCCAACGATTTTATGCACATAACAGATTTTAGCTCCTAATTGCAATCGTTTAAGTGACATA